>VDFB02138425.1:0-65372 GCA_007258455.2 Sequoia sempervirens
AGGGTCATGAGCATTTAATTATTTAATAAATGTTTTATTGTTGCAATATGAAATGGATGCCTAAAGGAAGTTGAATGATATTTTATTATTTCAAAAAGTAAAAGGCAAAAGGTATGGCGTCCTTTTTGGAAGTTGAAGTGATTCAACTTCTTGGAATTTGAAGAGTTCTTGTTGCTTCATTTGCCAACTAAAGCTTATATATTGCTACTGTTTGAAGAGCTGATTATCCATTGTTAATTGCTAAAGTTATGCTGTCGAAATGACATTGTGATTATTTCTTCGAGGGATGCTTACCTCCTAGATTCCAATCAATTTCGTGTTTGAAAGACAACACCTAATTGGTTTTATTGCTGCTTCTCATCCAGACTAGCAGATTGAGCCTATTGTTGAAGAATTTTGGAGTTTATTATCATTTTTGAGTTGCTGGTTCATCTACAGCTGAAAGTGAATTTTGTATACAGCTTTGTGAGTAATTTTTATTTCATTCTGGGCATTTGTGCTATGTGATTGTTGACATTGGGCGACCCTTCTCATAGAAGATGAGACTTAAATTCAAAGAACCTGATTTTTAAGAGCAAAATCGCCCTTCCAGCCAAGCCGTACCTTCTTAGAGAACATTGGGATTCGTGCCAAATAAATGTGGAGGATTTGATGTTGTTTTATGACTTGTTCTTGGGCGCCATACTCCTAGAGAGCCTTTGCAAAAGGTTTCAGTCAATTTGAAGGTATATTGATGAAGTTATGAGCATTTCATGGTGTTTTCTATTTGCTGATCAGAATTTCCAGAACTCAGATTTTTATATCAGATTGCATTAGTTTGCTGTTTTTGGCCTTTACTTCATCTTTTGAGGGATAAACATTGTAAAGCATTCATTCTTTACATCTTAGCATTATTCTCTATCATTGTAATACTTGTATTTGCAGATTCCTTGATTGTAAGGTTGAGATTTAGTAGTACTAATCCAACCATTGTTATTGCTGCAATTACTTGTTATAATTTCATACATTTGTAACCCCTGGATGGTTTACCGCCAGTGTGGAGAAAGAACAATTAATCTCTTTTTAGTCACCCACTGTAAAGTGGCGAATTCCCACTCATAAGTGGATGCCCGCCGCAGCGGATGAATTAGTTTTGTATTGTAATGTTTTCCCCCCACTGTTCAAGTGGTAGCGTGGAAATTCTCATGGCTGGTTATCCGCCTATTGTTTCAGTTTTTTTAATTAATAACTCCGTCATATGTTAGCACCTCGCCCTCAGTGGGATCTTGAGTGCACATTCTTGACGTTGAGTAGTTTTCTTTCAAGTATTTTCATTTAGCTCCTCCGCCATATGACAACACCTATCTCTCATTGGGATTGAGTGTGCATTCTTGGTGTGAGTTCATTTCAAGTTCAGTTTTCTATTTGGAGCTAACGCTAACCGAGTTGATTAAATGCTGGTTATGTGTGTTAATTCATCGAAAAAAATTGGTTAGCATATTTCATACTAAAGCAACGCGAGTTGCGTCTCCTCTGAATGTGATTGCTTCACTTGTCTCAAACATTGTTCTAACAAATGAAGAATGTCCTCTTCATTTTCCCTTGACTGAAATTCTTTGTCAAGTCCTTTTCCACCCATATAGAGAGTCTCTGCCAACTTCATCTCTTCTTCATTAGCCATGCCTAACTGCCAACTTCTAAATTGAACTTAAATCTGCCCACATGTTTAGTAACTGCTGATTTTATGCACGATAGTCAAAATATACGCGCCAAGAATTATCTTTCTTCTTTACAAGCACTACAACTGGAGCAAAAACAGTTTCATGGTTCCTCAAAACCTCTAAAAAACCATCAATCTCAGGCCACTGAACTGAACTCTAGGCTGACCTCTGGTGTAGAATCTAATTCCTCTGTCACTCATCTATCAAATGAATTTGTCTCTCTCACAGGATGGCAAGATCTTCTGCTCTGATACCACTGAAATATGCCCCTTAATTTTTTCTCAATATTTTCACAACACAAACCAGCACTACACCAATAGATCAACGTTAGCCTCCAAAATGATATTCAAATTAAATGCACTCAACGCCAAGAATGTTCACCAATATCCTTTGGAAGGCGAGGTGATAGCATATGGCAGAGGAAACTGAACAATAACTGGAAAGCAAATTACAACTGAATGTAAACAAGCAGTGAACCAGCCATGGGAGATTTCCTCACTACCACTTATTCAATGGGGGGAAAGATTACAAAGCAAAACTAATTGATCCACTGCGACGGGCATCCACTCGTGAGTGGGAATTCGCCACTTTTCAATGGGTACAAAATGAGAGATTATTAAGTTCTTTCTCCACACTAGCAGTAAACCATCCATGGGTTACAAATATGAGAAATTAAGCACAAGTAAATGCAGCAAAGGAATTACTGGAACAGTACTACTATTTACAGTCTTACAATATAAATAACAACTGCAAGTTACAAGAGGTTTACAATAGAATCAAAGCACAATTGATAGAAGATGATCACCACAATAAATTATCTCTCAAATGCTGAAAACATAACCAAATCTGAACTTCTAGAGTTCTGATAATAATAACCAACAAACTGAAAAATTAATGAAATGCTCACAACTACTTCAAAATACCTCCAAATGGAATGAAATGAATTGCAATGACTCTCTGGAGGATAGGCGCCCAATATGCAATGAAAAAATTGCATCAAAACTCCACCAATAATTTATCACGAACTTCAATGCCCTCTTGAAATGGTACGGCCTGCTGAAAGGGGCGATTTTGCATGATAAAATAAAATACTTCAAATTAAATTCCAATCCTTTGGGGAAAGGGTCACCCTTGGTCTAGAATCACAATGCATTAATACCCCGAACAAGATTAAATTTATTCAAAAAGCTGCTAACAAAAATCTACTTCAGCTGTATGAACACCAGCAACATAGAAACTGAAAATATCAAAAATTCTCCAACTTTGAAGTTCAATCTCTATAGTCTGGATGAGGCTGCCATAGAGCCAACTAGGTGTTATCTTTCAAACACGAAATTGGACAAATGCTAGTGTTGATGTGTTTTTCGTGGACGCACAACGCAGAATAAAGTCGCCAACGGCTACCCTATTCTCTTGATCAAAGTATTTCGCACGCTTAAGATTGCAAGAAAGTTCATGCGCTTCAACTCCAAGGTTCTTTCAGCAATAGGCTGGGCTTCTCGATGTGATTTGGTCGTATTTCAAGGGGACTTACGGAATTGTTCGGCAGCGGAGAAAGGAATTCAAATGCTCGAAAGATTTGTCTATGAAGCACGGGTTTCCTAAACTAACCAGAAAGTACTGAATTGAAATGGGGTAAGGTTAGGAAGATTCTAATCTACTCAAAGGTGTGGGATATGGAGCTCAACTTCAGCAAACTTCTAACCGGACTTCGCTTTGCCTCGCATCGGACAGCTTCCACGGAGTCGGTGCAATCTTCAAGGGAGATGACTAAAGATGTTCAAACCACCACTTGACATAAAGATACCATCACAACGACGCATACCATTATTCAAACTGTGATTGAAGTTAAGTACATGATATTCCAGTTGACCACACAAGGCGCATTCACCATCAGCAAATACACTAGTGGTATGGATAGACGAAGTTGCTTAGATCAAACACCACATTCCACAGTTAACATCTACTTGCATGGAATGAAAACTATACTACTTAGAACTATTTTACGCTACCATTTGAATCGGAAGGACGAAGAAACCTTGCTAGCTACTCACAACAAAGACGAAATTCACCATCAATGAAAAACTCTTTTATTGAGAGAGTGTTCACAACAATTTCTTACAAAGTTTTCAAAGGGAAAACTTCCCCTCTTCTTCAAACTACACTATCAATCTATACTAAGTTACTTCTAACTTGTCTCTCTATTCTAACTTCTACTCTAATTCTACTGTCTAATCAATGTCTCATGAATGTACAAATGAAGGGGGACTCCCCCTTATATAGTTGGCCAAGTCCAACGGACGGCTCAGATTACAATTGGCTGGATGGCCCAGATTGTGCCACCTCAGCCCTAAACAAGATTCGCCCTAAAAACCGCCACCAAGAGGAGTGGGGTAATAAATGAGCCATTAATGTCCATCATCCTTCTAGAAGATTCCGTTTGTAGACGCGTTCACACTGTCCTTGATCTTCTTTCTTGAAGTTGCTCTTCAACTTTGCTCGAGCCTCCATTCTTTGTCACTTGAGTTATACTAACTCTCAACACTTAGCCATTTTCTTGCAACTTTCTTCCTTCGAGGTTGAAACTCATAACTTTATCTTCCTCCGAAGGTTGTAATATCATCGCTTGGTCTCGACGTTCCTCCTGCAAAACAAGCAAGGAGAAAAGCATTAGAACACTTCATAATATAATCTTAACTTACCAAGATTTTCAAGTATTGATCTCCAAGGGTTCATCATTTTCTTCTAGCACAACTTTGCTTTCTTCATGATTTTCCAACATCTTGACTTCAACTGTATTCCCCTTTACTTTTCCAGCTGAGGTGCTCGCAACTTTGATCTCATTCATCTCTGGCTCAGGAAAATTATCTTCATGAAGAACTTGAGCAAATTCACCTAGGCAGTTCCTTTCAAATTCATCATCTGGAGTATTTTACCTTGAAAACACATTTTCTTCACTTTGCCTTAGAAAATTTTTAAATTTTCCCTTAGGAAAACTCATCAATCCTGTGCCCGTCAGAATTCTCCACCCTGAAGGCCTCGACAAAGTGCAGAAGACTTTAAAACCCTCCTCTCGTCGAAGATCTTAAATACCCAGAAGAAAATTTTCCTCAGAACGCATCAAATTCATGGGTACGCAACGAACGGGTTCATTTAATTTTTGAATTTTTGAACCTTAGAAAAAATGATTTCTCATCAAATTTATTTCATTTCTTCACCCTTGAGCGCATTTCCTTGCTCTGACTTAAAATTTCTTATTGATCCTGTGAAGCTAGCATCATCTGACTTCCTTCCTGTCAACTTACCTATGCCTTAGTAAATTTCATCATCTCCCAACCATCTTAGGCGTATTTCTCTAGAGGTGGAATAAATTTCAACACTTAGAAAAATTTCAAATTTCTTCTCCAAACCAAGGGCGCATTTAAGAGGTGGAACTTCCCGTGTCGTTGTCTTAGATAAATTTCCAACTTCATCTTTTGATTAAGGCGCATTCAGGGGTCTGGACTTTCATTTTCATACACTTAGAAATTTTCAAGTCACTTCAATCCTTCAAGGGCGCATTTGAACCTCTCTACTTCAAACTCTTCACACTTAGAAAATTTTCTAAGTCATCTCCTTGCTGGGCGCATTTACTTGGCCAAGCTTCCAATTTACATGTCTTGGGCGTTTTTTAACTCACCATCATAAGCATGGGCGCATATTGGAGGGGTAGCCTCAAGTTTATGACACTTAGAACATTTTCCTACATTCATCTAACTTGGGCGCAAATCATAGCTTGAGCTTTTAATTTCAATGCCTTAGAAGATTTCTCCAGTTGATATTTCCATGAGGGCGCATTTGGAGGTGTGAGGTTTCAATTTGCAGTACTTAGAATATTTCTAGCTCATCCTTGAAGTAGGGGCGCATTTTAGACCCTGTGATTTCAATTTTAAACACTTAGCAAATTTTCTAACCTCCCCTCCAAGCCAAGGCGCATTTGACCACCTTTACTTTCAGTTTGAGTGCCTTAGACAAATTCTCAATCTCTTCCTTCAAGGCTGGGCGCATTTGACCACTCAGGCTTTCAATTTTCATGCCTTAGTAAAATCTTCATCTTAACTCCATTGGGTGGGCGCATATAGGGGTCTTTACTCCCACTTTGCTAGACTTAGTCAACTTTCAAGCTTCATCATGCTGCTGGGCGCATAAGAGAGGTCAACCTCCAATTTTCAGCACTTAGTAAAGTTCTTTACCTTCCTTCCATGCTAGGGCGCATTTAGCAAGGGCTACTTCCACTTTTGAGTACTTAGAAAATTTTCAAGCTTCCTCCTTGACCTTGGGCGCATATGACCCATGGAACTTCAAATTTTAAGTACTTAGAACATTTCTCTATCCTCTTCTCCCTCAAGGGCGCAAATGAGGGGTGGTACTTCAAATTTCTTATACTTAGAATATTTCCAAACTCCCTTTTTCACAAGTCAAGGCGCATGTTATACCATGAACTTCCAATTTTGAATACTTAAACAATTTTCTAACCTCCTTCAGGCAAAGGCGCACTTCCCCTTCTGAGGTTCCAATTTGCAACACTTAGAGGAATTCCTAGTCAACCTTCCAAGCTTGGGCGCATTTAGCCCCTTGTAGTTCAATTTCAGCGACTTCACTAAATTTCCTGCCTCATCTTCAGCTTCTCAAGGTGTATTTGGCCTGTGAACTTCAAATTTCAAGAGTTAGGAACTTTTTCAAGTCTTCACCTTGAAGGGCGCATTTATCATGGTCTACTTTCATTTTTCAAACTTAGACAAATTTCCTGGAGCCTCTCACAAGTCAAGGCGCATTTCATACCTTGCACTTCCATTTTGCAACACTTAGAAAATTTCTCAACTATTGCACATTACCTTGGGCGCATTTAGGAGGTCGCACTTTCAATTTTGACCTTAGTTAAATTTCCACCACATCCTCCTCCTCAAGGCGCATTTTGACCCCAGAGCTTCCAATTTTCATACTTGGGAGAATTTTTTTATAAGCTCTCTTCCCTCAAGGGCGCGTTTGGAGGTATGAGCTTCCAATTTGTAGCACTCAGAAGATTTTCACCCTGCCTTCGGCTTTTAAAGGCATTTTCACTAGCTGGACCTGAAAATTCATCAATTTCAGTGAATTTTATGCCATTTGTCAAATTTGGAGTGACTTGATCACGCTAACCCTAATTTTCTATTTTTAGAAAGTTTGTCAATTTTTGCACTCCAAGCTAGTTCCAAGCTCTAAAAACGTTGGATTTTGCTTTGTTCTGAACCTCGGGATGTGGTTGAGCTGTCGGGCCCTGATATCTGCATGCACCTGCTACTTTTAGCAACTTACTAAAAATAGCAATCGCTCAAAATGTCTTCAAATTTTGCGTGCCGATTGCCTGAAGGGTATTGATCGTGACTGGATGCTGCTTCTGCATGGTTGTCGTGTTCTGCCCTTGATTTTAGGAAACCCTAATTTCTCTGCCCCTGCCTGCTAAAAATAGTAAGTGTCCGATTTTCCATCCCCTGCAACTCCGTTTGATCTGAAATTCGCGCCATAGGGTCTTCATCACTTGCTTGACCTGTACCTGCTGATGCCTGCGTTGACCTGCTATTTATAGCATGTTTCTGAGGTGGCTTACTATTTATAGTAACTGCTTGCTTCTAGACTTCCACAACTCCGATTGACTTGAAATTTGAATGGGTGCTCCTCACCACGTGACCTTACCGTTGACACGGCGCATGCTGCTGACTTTCTATTTTTAGCCTGTTCTGGAATGACTTACTATAAATAGTAAGTACTCTGTTTGCCTTCAAATTTTACCAGCAAACTCCTTGAAAGATGTTGATCGCGGTGGTTTACACGTTTTCAAAATTCGACATTTACCCCTCTTTTGGGTCGAAGGGAAACCCTAATTCATCTTGCATGCATATCAAACGATCTCTTGTCCCTTTTGTTGCATTGGCGATTAGCCTTGATTCTCAACGAAGCGTACAGGACATCATAAAAATAGTAAGTTCATACTGAGTGATTATCTCCGTTTGCATGTCACACCATTTCGTGCTCTCGAAAAACCACAAGGAATCATCAGACATGCAAAGAAACCGACATGCAAACCTAAAAACCGAGAAACCGAATTCCGGCATGTTATCTTTGTGCGACAAGTCTAAAAACCCGAAAGAAACAACGACACAAGAAAATCAGACGTAAATCCCTAATATCGGCCTCCGAAGGCCAAAAGAAATCGGCCTCGCTTTGCATGTCATATCACCGCAAAGGTCTTAAAACCCACAAAGAATCTCCAGCATGCGTTGAAAAACTCTGCTCTAAGCCCTGAAAATTGCCTCCGAAGGCAGAACTGCTAAAAATAGCAAGTTGTCCGTTTTAGTTCAAATTTAACCTGTGAGTAGCCTGATGTGCTCTGGACACAGTGTGATGTCGGAATTTCAAAATGCTGACGAGTTGCCTGTAATTTCACACTTACTAAAAATAGCAAGTACCTCAGAATCTGATGAAAAATTGTTGAGAGCCTGTTAGAAGCATACTAACATCGATGTTAAACTCAAATTTCAATTTACTCACTTCATTTGACCTCAAATTGGCAAGGAAGCTCAAAACCCTAATTTCTAGACTTAGCCAAAATTTCACGTTAAGGTTCAACGGCGGGCACATCCCGGAAAGACAGACAGTAGAAAAGAGAGACAACGACAAAACGACCCAAAAAGTAAAGCCAAAAAAGGGGTCCCCATTTGCAATGGGGCGATGTGTGAAAAAGGTCACAATAGCTAGGAGGTATGCATTCCTCGAAGCCAAATTCATGAAGTCATTTCGACAGCATAACATTAGCATAAAATGATGGATGCTAAATGCTGGAGCAAACTCTCTTTAATAGAATTGAAAGAGACTTTTCAAATTCCATAACTCCTCCAAGAAAGGGACACCAAAAGCTCCTTTTTGAAATATTTTCAAATTCAAAATATTTAATTCTCCTCTAGGATGGCGTCCAACTTCAAGGCATAATAAAAATTCATTAAATAATAAATAACTCCTTCATGTTGCGTCCCCCTTAATGACCACTTTTTAACAACTTCAAGTTAATGCATTAAACCAAGGGGTCCATTAAAAAATATAACATTAATGCCTTGAGATAAATTATTTCTCCAAATAATGCTCTTAAAAGCCAAAACCAAAATTGCACAACTGCTCCAACAGAAATGGAAACTCACTGAAGTGCTGCCAACTGGATCACTGCCAAAATTAGAACTTACTAAAAATAGTAAATTCAGAGAAATGCAACAAAACCTCCAGACAAAGGAAACCCTAATTTGTACTTCTGATCAGCCTACGGATTTCCGGAAATAGGCTATCAGTCACAGAAGAGCGTATGGCCAAAATGGGGACATTACAACGTGAAATTGAATGTGATCATGAGATTATATTTAAATGCATATTTATATAGCCGTTGTGAACAATCTAACCATAATACCTGTCAGTGGATGCAAGACTGACGACACCACGACAGAAAAGGAGATGTCACCAGGGAGAGGTGGTCGTTAACAGAGGATCAAATCTTCATCTTGTCATGAGCCAGAAATGATGGTGTAGCTTAATCGTTAACTTGGGCATATTCCATAAATTAAATAATTAATCTATTAAGTTAAGCTCATTTCATATTTCATCTTAATTCCCTTGTGAATTAAGGTCTTATAATATTTAAAATGGTGAACTAACTTTTTAGCCAAGGGGGTATTTTAATTCAAAAATGAATATGTGGGGTGCCGATGAAAAAGGTGATGAATCATTGCCACCTTGCCATACTCTTTTCAAAACGTCCAAGATGCAGACGAAGAGTTTGGCTCGATGAGGGAAATCTGGGTGTTGGGCGTTGGAGATTCATTCTTTGTTTTTTGCTTCTTGCTTTCTCCTGAGTCGACTATCGACCTAGCCATTCTTCATCTTTGCACTTTCATGTATCTTCATTTTCAACAGCCCGCCATCTCTAATGGAGTCTAGTTTGTGAATCATTCTTTTTCGTGTAACTAAGGCTCACGCCATTGCCTTTTGATTATCTTTTCACCCGCCTTCTGCCATCGAAACATATCCTTGTCTTCTTTCCTAAACCCTGATTTGTATCGACTTTCTTCAAATCGAGCTGGAAATTTTTTTGGGGGTCATGCGAATTAAGTGTGTTGCATTGCTTCTTTCTCTTGTTGTGTGAACTCGTGGGAGATTTGGTGACGTCTATTGATCAGTCTTGTGGAGATATTTTGGTCGGGTGTTTCTTTCAATCAAGTATCTGTAGAAGCTCTCTATGATCATCCTCGGCTTAGTTTTCTTCAATCTCACAGGCATGTGACATATCTTTTATATGAGAATATAATTTAAAATCGAACTGTATTTTATTCTTGTCGAATATGTTAAGATAAGCATGGCTCAATGCTGCATAAGTTGGAAATTATTTGGATTGTTCTTTATTGTTGAGTTGCTGGCTCGAAACCCAAATGCTTGCATTTTTATTTTCAATCCTCGATGGGTCCTGTAGCCAATACTGACCCTAATGGCAGAATTTCACCAACTTATTTTTATAATATTTCTTCTATCGGCTATGGAACTTAGTCGAACACTTGTTTTCCCTATTTGTTGAGAGAATGGAATTTCAGAATTCTTCCTCTTTTCCATATCATCGTCAAGTTTTGACTTAGATTAAGACTCTTACTGGGTTTATAACCAGAACTAATTCTCTCTAATTTTGGAACCAGAAGGAAACTATGGGAACCTTTCCGTATGATCTCTCCTACCCAATTTAAGCCAAATCTTCACTTTGTTAATTCTAACCTGTTTTCTTGGGAGTTCCCAAAGGGTATAATCTATATCTAATAGTCTTAGAATTGTCTTCAGCTGAATCCTTCTCCTTAATGCATTCTCATAGTGGTTAAGATCTAACCCGGACCTAATGTGATAAGAATCTAATTTGACATTAAATCTTTAATTTTGGAGACTCGTGTAATCATGTCGAGCAAGGATGAGACCGCTGACGGCACAGTAGTGCCAGTATTGCAAACGAAATCCTTGGCCAAGGTACGATGCTAGATTCAACATCTATCAGCCATCAAGTACCAGATGTATCACTAATCAAAGTAATCTTCTAGTTGGGAGGTACCCTTAGTGAAGGTTCGATCATGAAATACAGGTCCTTGACACCAGGCTCAGAGGCATGACGATAGATTGATCCCTGTGATTACCCTCGTGAAGGGACGGGTTCCTTCAGTTGAAGGAACACGGGAGACCAATAGGTCTTCGGTTGGGCGGTAAAGCCCTTGATGATATCTCATTTTCCCATGATGACAGTGTCAAGATCAAATGCATCAACTTCTTAATTGTAAACTCTTGAAACCCTACTCTCTCTTGTAATATTTGAAATGGTTAAAGATTGATCAGTTGTAATTTTATTGGAAAGCATTGAAAAGTTAGTTAAAGTTCATTTGTTTTTCTGTTATTGGAAATTAGTAGATGTTTCTTTTTAGTTAATTCTGTTAGACGTTTCTTTTCAACTGAACTGAAACTAGAAGTTAGTTGATGTATTGATTGTTACGAAAAATTTACTTTCGTAGGAAATTATTTCCATTAAATGAAAAGAGAAAACCCTAGTTTTGAAACAAGTTAGTTACATTTTCAGCTGAAAGTAGTTGGTTGGTTTTCCTTATTTAATTGTAGGACAGTTAGAGTATTACAATTTGAACATTTTTTTCTTCCTTGAGTCATGCCCACATTAAATGGAGTCACATGACATCATTTTGTAGGAATGATTTGGAGTTTATTTTGTAGTTTAAATCTTTTGTTTTAAAATTTTTGAACATGGGTATTTAGAGGCCAAGTTATGGCAATTTTTCCTAAAACCTTAATTTTTTTAAATTTGGGAAAAATAATTGCATAGATGTGTTGTGCATTTTAGAATCAAAAGAGTACTCTTGGAATTTGGAAACTTCTTTTATTTCAAAAGCTAGCAAATTTTGGGGGTTTTGAAAGGTTCATGTGACTCCATTAATGGAGGCTTGAGGAATTTACTAGTTTTGCCTTCTTTGAAGAAAATTAGAAAAATTGCACTTTAGACCCCATATGAATTAGTTATCTCCATAAAAATTTTGAAATTTTCTCTCTTTTAGCAAGTGCCATGAGAATTTTGCATTGTTTTCTATGCCACACCTAAATGGCTATTCAATGTGTGAGGAATTTAGGATTGAGGATTAGTGACTGGAAGGAGTGGCTCTTAACATTGTTGTTCCGAGTCTGGAAGTGATGCCGAAGGTTGCAACGGGCAAGGGTTATTGTAAACAATTGATAACTAATTAAATTCATGGATAATTAAAATAAACCAAGAGATAAATTTCGGCAAAAGGCTGGAGTGCTCATAAAGACCCAACATGAATGTCATGTGGCGACATAGCTGAAGCACTTGCATAGGTTCAGTATGTGTGTCAAGGGCATCCCACAACTATCGGGATGTTGGGTGTTGAGAGTATTTCCACCCAAAGCAGGGGTTGTGTACTCTATCCCACAAATTTGTGGAGCTACTGTGATGACACTACTTGCCTCCCGCCAATATTCTCATCCTTGATGTCATTGAATTCTACATCTACCGTGAGACCCTTCTCCAACCATGTATGTGTAATGTCCCCTTCTCAATTGTGATCAATTCAGTTGACCGTTGGCCTATTCCGGAGACCCGTAGGCTACTCGGAGGGTGAAAATTAGGGTTTCCTGCTTTTGAGGGGGTTGTTGCTTGATGTTTGGTGATTGGATTGTGGTTTCCTTTTGGGTTTTCAGTGAACTTCGCAATGGTATAGCATGCATGGTGATCCGAGCAAGTTCGGGAATTTGCTATTTTTAGTAAATTCCATTTCTAGCAGTGGTCCTGTCGGCTTCGGTGTAGTTGGATCTCTTCTTCAGCCAGTTCAGTTGGTATTGTGTTTTTTGGCCTATTGATGCTTTTTATAGAGAGATAAGTTTATTTAATTTAAATAATGTTATATTTTGAGGTTATAACCCCTTGGCCTAGCTTTATCACTTTATGTTGTTTTAAAAGGGGGACTTCAAGGGTGGTCATCTCATCAGGAGATAATTAAATATTTTCTAAAGGGCCAATTTTGATGTTGGAGAAGTGGGACACCTACTTGAGGGGAAGATTACTTTTAATAAAGGTGAAATATTTGCCTTATGAGAAAAGGACACCATCTTTGGAGGGAAAAGAGATGAAGTCAAATTTGAATTTGGGAACCCTTCTTGAAGCTTCTAGAAGATTCTTCTCAAGTCTTTATAAGTGTTGTGACCTTTTCACACCTCGCCCCATTCAAAATGGGGACCCCCTAATTTTTTTGCTCCATTCGGGTCTTTTGGCTTTGCTTTTTGGTCTGTCTCTCTAGTCTGTTCTTCCTACCTGATAGTGTACTTACCATTTGACCTGGATTTGAATTGTGGTTAAGTCTAGAGGGTTTTTCAATGAATTAGGGTTTACAATCTTCAGACTGCTTTGAGGTCAAATTGAGTTGGTTGGTCTATCTCTGAGCTTAGCACTGCTGTCAAAATGCTTTAAGCGGGCTCCCTCTAAATTTTCACTGAATTTTGCAACCTTTCTATTTTTAGTAAGTGTCAATTTGGAGTTTGTTTTCTCAAGATTTTCACGTTCTGACAATGACACTACATTCTAAGCACTTTGAACTCATCACTGGCAAAATTTGAGCAGAAACAGGTGACTTGCTATTTTTAGCAGTTCTGCCTTCGGAGGCAATTTCCAGGGTTTACATGTTGAATTTTCAGATGCATGTATGGATATTCTTTGTGGGTTTTCCGATACCTTCGTAGTGATATGACATGCAAAACAGGAAATTAACTTTTAGCATTCAGCCTTCGGAGGCTGTAATTAGGCTTTGCATGCAAGTTTTCTCAACGCATGTCGGCATATTCTTTCTGGGTTTTCCGAGAGCTTCGCAATGGTGTAACATGCAAGTGGAACTGACCACTTTTCAGAAACTTGCTATTTTTAGCCAGTGCTTGCATGTTGATGATTTTTTTGGGTTTTTCTGGGTTTTTCAAGATCTCTTGGGCAGTGTGACATGCAAAATCATCTGATAACTGGTTGGTCACTTTTTCAGCTACTTTCTATTTTTAGCAGGTACGCTCCAACAGTTGCTCGACACTTCAGAATTGCGAACACGATAACATGTAACAGAAACGAGGTCAAACAGAGCTCATTTGAGGCACATGCAGGAAAATTAGGGTTTTGGGCTTCGAGACTCAAAACGAGGAGGTCGGATGTCGAAATTTCCAAAACTGAAGTATCCCACCATGATCAGTATCCTTCAGGGAGTCTACTGGCAAAATTTGAAGGAAAACGGAGCACTTACTATTTTTAGTAAGGCATCCCAGAGACCAGCTATAAATAGAAAATCGGCATGAAGTCTCAGTCTGAATAGGCAAGTTTACCAATGTTGAGCATGGCATCCAAATTTCAACACGAACGGAGCTAAGAAAGTCTCAAATCAAGCAGCTGCTATAAATAGTAAGCCACTTCAGAAGCAGCTATAAATGGCAGGCAATCATCAAGAATTTGAAGAAGTCTTTTGTTCCAGAATCAAAGATCGTGTCGAAGTTTGGAAATGTGACTGATACCAACCTCGGTTCTTTCAACCTCGAGGCCTTCATGACAAGAATATATGGACAAGGTGGCAATCCTCCGACGAAAGTCTCACACAACATTGTAAGGAGCGGATTATATGCGGCAGCCGGGTTCCAACCAGCGGTTCAATGACAAGAGCTGATTATGGAGTGTGTAAACTTCTACAATTCGGACCACTGGACGATTGTTTCTCCGGATGGCGTGTTGCTGGCCAACTTCGCACTTGATGCAATTGGCTAGGCATTCGGGATTCTGCCCACGGATAAAATGTTATACAAGTCCAAGGCAAAAGCTGACAAGATGTATGCCGCATCTTTTGACAAGTGTGTTAAGAGGATTAACACCACGTGGATGAGAAAACCTAAACCTCCTGGCGCCAAGCTGCCAAAGCAAATTATTTCAGAAGAGTTGAAGCAGGAGTATTGCGACTTGATCATGTTGCTCAGCCGGGTTAATGGCAGCCCACAGGTATACACATTTGAGCCATGGATGTTTTTCTATATCAGCGTGGTACTTGAAGGAAAACAATGTGTTGATTGGGCTACTATGATCAGTGACAACATTGATGAGCAATTTCAGAATCTAAGGAGAACGAAAATGTTCTACATGAGCTCATATGTTATCTACATGCTGGCACGGATGACAAAATACAAGGGGCTAGCATACCAAGAGCCAATTGGGTGTGGTTTCAACCAATTCAAAATCCATGAATCCTGCAGGCAGTTGCATCTCACGAATACCTCTAACTTCAAGAGGGTGAACGATGCCTTCACAATGCACATCACAAGGACCCTTCAGTGGATATTGCAACAGAGAATATCTGAAGAAGCGCAAAAGTTGATCGAGGAGTATGGGTTTTGGTTTGTCCAATTCCCAAAGTTTACTTATTTAAGGTTGTCGAGGTACAACTCATACGTCTACCGACTACCGAGGTACCCCACGAATAGAATGATAATGCTTGAGCTGTCTAGGCAACTTGTGGCCTATGACAAAATTATAAGAAGGAAGAAGAAGGGAGGTTTGCACTTCCCCATTGTTTTGGGAAACTCGCTTGAGGAGTGCCCTTCTTTGCAGGCAGCCAAGGAGGCAGAAGATGAGTTGCGGTTCTATCAGTTCACTCTCCATACCAGTCGGCAGGATTTTGATCCTCGAGGGAAGATTGGAACGGTGCAGGGTGAGGAGTATAGGCACAGGGCTCTCACTTGGAGGATTTTTGGGCAAATGCTAGAGACGAAGCTGAGATTAGAAGAAGAATATTCTCCAGGTTGCCTCTTAAATCAATCAGAGAGTGCGAAGTGGTCCAGGTCCCAGATCAGGTTGATGAGGATACCAAACTTCCTCACCCAGACTATGAATTGATCAAGAACACGCCGATTCCACCACCAGATTGGGCTGAGCCAGAGATTACAGACTTAGACACTTTGTCTATGCCTGCCTTGACCTTCACAAGGAGTTGGGTGGAAGGGCATGTCCACAGGTTGAAGAGAAGGTCAATTGCCCTCTCATACAACCTCATGGGTGATAGAAGGCCACTAGTGTCAGCAAAGAAAAGGAAGCAGGTTGCCCAAGCTTTGGAGCCGCAACAGCAGGAGGAACCTATTCAGCCGGAACCTCAGGGATCGGAGGATGCATCATCTACTCAGTTGTTGGCCCATAACTCCAGCGTGCATGAAGTCTCAATGTTTGCAGATCAGAGAGCTAGAGTGAATGAGGAGCCGGAAGTTGGAGAGGTCAATCAGCCATTGCCAAGAGAACTGGACAGTCAGAGTGCTAACGCTCCTGAGGGTGCCAATCAGCTAGAAGAAGAGGATGAAACGGAGACAAATATTCGCCTTGATCATGCGCTTGAGGCGGCCTTTGAGGGTGAGACGGAGCCTGACATTCGGGGTTTTGAGGAGGGTGACCAGCAAATGGAGATAGATGGGCCCCAACAAAATACTGCTCGAGAGGAAGTTCGTGAAGTGGAGGCAACTGAGGAACAGCCTCTTATTGTTTACGACACTCAACGTAATTGGCTCTCACGTGCAATAAGGAGGGATCAAGAGGACAATGCTGACCTGGCAATAGAAATGGAGGAACTTTTAAATAGAACAAGTAAGTCGCCTAAAAGGAAGAGAGCCAGAAGGTATTCAAAGATGGAGACTAACGAAGTCGGTTCGCGCACTCTCCATGTTGCCGTTCCTAGGGAGGACCATGACTTAAGTGATGTAATGCCAGAAAGTTACACGGTAACTACAATCGAATTAGGGCGTCCTTCTGGAGCACAGGTAGTTGAGGAGGCCGAGAATTCATTCCAGGTGTTGAAGGATAGATTGGTACGAAAGGAGGGAAAATATAAGAGATTGAAGAAGGAGCATAAAGCGTTGGTCGGATATGTACAACATCTAGCACGCCCATGTGCCCAGGAGAACCCAGCAGTAGAGCTTCCGCCTGAGCTACCACGGGAATCAATTAGTGGGCTCAAGGAAATGAAGAGGGCTATTCGAGAGGGAGATAATTGGGTAGGAGGTGTTCGCACTGAGGCAGAGAAATTCATGGCCGATCTTGTCTCCTCTTTTTGGAGTGCGTCTGGTATCCACTCGCGCTTGGATGGTGTCGAGCAAGCTTGGGGTGACACTCATATATTCCAGGACAAGACCATTCCTCGCCTTGTTGTTCTGATGCGTGTGCCCACGCAAACTTTGGTCAATGCAGGGGTGATCCAGGATGGGGACAGGTATGATTTTCTTGGGTGGCATTCTACTGCATTCACTGGAAAGGGCTTCTTCGACATGGCAGCTACAGAGTCTTCTAAAATAAAAAAGGCGATGAGAAATATTCACGAGGGCATCCTCAATACATTGGATGCATTGTTCACCAAGAGGCTAACTCCTGAGGAGGTAGAGGTGGACGGATTGAAGGCAAGGTTGCAACCTTTCTTCTCCGAGATGAGGATGTTTTCTCAACTGGACTTTGAAAACATCTCTACATTTTCAGCAATTATTCAAAGCACACAGGAGTCTATTGAGACTTGGAGGAGGACTTGTGATCGGCAAGAGCAGATGGTGGGTATTCTTGAATATCAGCTCAATCTTACTCCAGCGATTTCTGAGGAGGCAGGAGGAAGTTGATTCAGTGCTGGCCCGGTTCGTAGCTTACGCGGTCAGAGAAAAGAGCAATGGAAACAAAGTCATGGACGAGAATCTTCTGGAGGGATAGTGGGCATTAATTGCCCATAGTGGTCAAGGAGGAATCTGCTATTTTTGGGATCATTAATGACGCCACTCCTCCACCTTCTGGCGGTTTTTAGGGTTGATCTTGTCTAGGGCTGAGGTGGCTCGATCTGAGCCATCCATTGTAATTTGATTTGGACCATTTGTTGAGGTTGGCCAACTATATAAAGGGGAGTCCCCTCATTTGTACACTAGTAGTTAGCAATTAGTGAGACATCAGATCAGACTAGAGAGTAGACATTTTTGAGAATTAGAATAGTTTAGTTTCATTGCATTGTGAAGGAGAAGGGGAATTCTCTCTTTGAGAATTTTTGTAAGAAATTGTCACAAAAGCTAATCATAATAAAAAGAATTTCATTGATGGTGAACTCCACTTTTGTCATGAGTAGTTTGTGAGGTTTCTTCTTCCTTCAACTTCAAGTAGGACTTAGTTTTCGTGTTAGTATTTAATTATGGGTAGTTGTGTTTGATTTCAGTGAGCTTCATAAGTCCATACCACTAACAAGCTTACTGATGGTGAGTTTGTCCTGTGTGGTCAACTGGAACATATTTCAAATTTAACTTTGACCAAGATTCGTGTGTATGTATGCATCGTTTTGATGGTACTTGCATTGTCGAATCGTGATTTGAACATCTTTTCACTCCTTTGAAGATTGCACCAACCTTGTTGAAGTTGTCCAATAGGAGACAAAACAACGTTTGGTAGAAGTTCATTGAAGCCAAGCTCAATACCCTTTGCATTTAGATAAGAATTTAGACTTTCTAAACCTTGCATCTATTTTCAATTCCGCACGCTTTGGGTTAATCTTAGGAAAGTCATATATCAATGCCAAATCATTCACACGAAATTCCCTTTAAATCTTTAGCTTGTTGTTAACTGTAAGTGTTTTGAACAATTGTGTAAGTCCCCTCGTGAAAACAGCAATTCACATCAAACCAACTGAGGGTATTCTAAGTATTTCAGAACCTTGGAGTTGAACGTGCGATCTATCTCGCAATCTTAGCGCAAGGAATACTTTGATCAAGAGAGAATGGAGTAGCCTTCGGACAACTTTGTTCTGCTGATTGGTGCGGTTAAAAAAATCACATCAACAATAAGCAAGCCTCTGCTCTTCATTTCTTCATCTTTTGTCTACCAGACCATTATGCTGCTGGATTGTTCAAGCAAAGCTTCGAGGCAAGCATACCTCCTAGCACTTGGCTCATCTTCTTGCTTGAAAGATAGCAACTAGTTGGGTGATAGATTGTAGTTGAGTTGCTTTGTAGTGATTTCTTGCATTTGTAGTAGATTTTTTGCATTTGTAGTTTAGTTTCAAGCATATTAGTGAAGTTTTATGAGTTGTTGGTTTATGTAGCTAATTGTAAGTTTTATTCATAAATCCAAAAACAAAAATATTCTCATTCTAGGTACTTTACCTATCTAATTCCTTGCTAGGGGCGACCTTGTATGCCAATTTGCAGATTTTAATATCAAAAGTTTGATTTTATGGAGCAAAATCGCCCCTCCTTGAGGGTCGTACCATTCTGGACATGCTTGGAATTCTGTGCAAAATTAATATGAGTCTTTTGGGTCGGTTTTGTAGTTCCTTCTTGGGCGCCATCATCCTAGGAGCATTATGCATTTTGTCTCATGCGTTTTGGGTGAGTTTTGAGTGAGTTGTGAGCATAATAGCGAGTTGCTGAGTTGCCGGTCTATGCATTTTCAGTCAATAATCAGTTATATCAGATTGTGGAATTTCCTTAGTTGAGTGAGAAGTTGATTCTAAGGGGTCTTGTGAGCATGGGAGAGTAGTTAAATATTATTGCAGCTTTATTAAGCCTCTAATCTTGTGTTCTTGGCAGGCACTCTATCTCATTGTAAGTTGAACAATAGTAATGTCAGCATTCTCACTTATTTCTTATTTATTTTCTTGTATTTCCTGCTGAATAAGTGGAAGAGGTTGGCTTGCCGCCTACTTACTTTCAGAAATTGCATTGTACTTCAAATTGCTGATCAGTTGAGCCGTCACTAAATTCATGGATCCTCTGACCATATGCTTGCCCCTCCTCCCACATCGGGTCTTAGGGCACATTCTTCGTTAGAGTTACATTCTGATCAGCTAGCTCATAGGGATCCTCTGACCATATGCTCGCCCCTCTTCCCACATCGGGTTTTAGGGTGCATTCTTGGTTAGAGTTACTTTCAGTTCAAGATCCTTTGACCATATGATAGTACCTTGCCCAACTTGGGAATCTTGGTGCACATCCTTGGTAAGAGTTACCTTCCGCATCGTTTTGGTTTTAGAGCTAACCTTAACGGGTGCGTGTTGCATTGTAATTGCTATTGAAAAAAAAAAATGGTCCAGTTCATTACAGTATGTGATTGTGTGAGGCCTTGATTGTTTCATGCTCATATTTGTGTTGCATGTTTATGTTGACATGCATATGTTATGTGTAACGAACACACTTGTACGATAAATTTAAAACTTTAGAATTCAATCACAATAAGTAAGAATAATGCCATAATGATAAAAAAATTATTTTCAAAAACATAAACATGATACATCTTTTGCAACTTTTAACTATTTCATTCCAAATGAAATTACAAAGTAAGAAGAATAATATACATACATAGCCCGTAGGCTTTTAGCACCAATAGAAGTAAGAAGGTCCAGGAGTTCGTCCTGTCAAGTCTTGGATCATCAGTCGGATGTTGAGGAGGAGAAACATCACTCGGGCGCTTTTCCACCAACCACGGACTTATAATCCGGTCCCCCGCACGATCATTTTGCAATGAACGGCCCTCCCTTCGAAGAAGAGATTGGTTGGGTAACCTTTAACGACTACCAACTAGACATAGTGTTGTGATCCTACAAAGCTAGATTCCGTGCAACCGACAATTCTCGAACTAGGATGTATTTCGGGATCACGGTGAACTGACAGTGTAGTACTACATCTAAATGGTTCCTTACACTACTTTGGCCAAAGTGTTCACATTCAATGAAGAATGTAGGTCATTTGTCACTTACACTAGCCAGGTTCAACTTGACTTGAGGCTATCTTATTCTACGCGTAGGTTGGTCTATCAGGGTAATCCGTACCCTAGACTTCCTACAACAATCTAACTACTAGAACGGAGAACATTTTAATAAGATCCTACAACCAACTCCCTTATACAGGATACTCTCATCCTAGGGAATACAATAACTTGACTAAGTTAACTAGTATCTAGTTGTAACTTGTAACTCATTAAATGCTCTCGATTCATTCCTAGTATCTAGTAATTATGTACAAGCATATACTCCATATATGGAGTCAATACAAATTATGCAGTTTTCTTTTCATTGCCTAGTGTAAACCGTACACTAATGAAAGCAAAAACCAATAGAAGAGTACATGCATAAAACATTCTATTTCACAATTTATCTTATGCTGACAAACTTTAATTCTTTCTTATTCATTTCTAAGTAAATCAGTTTTCAGTCTCAGTTCTTTTCAGCCAAAGGACAAGACACAGAATAACATCTGAATACATGAATTACTGAAAGCATAGAAAGGAAAAGGTTGACATGCCTGGTAAGAGCTTACTGCCTGGCAAGAGCTTTCCCTTAGAAGTTTGGTGAAAGAGTAAAACTTCTTCTTTTTGCCTACCACCAAATGAATTCAATCTGGCTCTGTAGCGAATTCCTTCTCAGCTGTTTGGTAGTAATAAGTTACTGTTCACAGACTCAGAGAGTACTTCTTCCAACACTAACTGAATTCCTTTCTTAACAACTAAAGACTAAAGTCTTTCTTATACTGATGGCGAATTCCTCTCAACTGTAAAATGCTCTTCACTCTTGATTAAACAGAACAAATCTCTTGATTGTATTTTCATGTGTTATGAATGAACATTCGCAGGTTTATATAGAGTTGGAAATTTAACTGTTTCCTCTTTCTATGGTGCCAGTGCTGCCAACGGAGCTTGGAAAGCTTCAAAGAAGAAACGTGTTGCTTATTGGAGAGGGTTTCGACCTCCATTAACTGACAGCAATGATGCATTTTTCAATTCGCACATGCTCAGTTCACAAAAACGTGACACCTCCTGGTTTTAGCACGATTCAACAGGTAGGGTTAAGTGACGAATTTAAAACAAGACTATTTCCCAGTTTCTATGGCGTCCACATCCTCATTTAAGCTATGCATGAATTTACTCGGCCGTTTTCAGTTGCTTGGCCAGGTCACACGATTCTTCCTACGCGTTTTCACTTCATCCGCCATTTTAACGGGCATGGCTCTTATTTCGAATTTATTTTACTCCACCATTTTGAAATAGTCCACAGGAAATATTTTGAACTTAGCGAAATAACAAAGATATTTGATTTCGATTTTCAAATGAAATACTCTTTTTCAAAGAAAATCGACATATTCCTAAATTCTCATTTCTCTTTTGAATATTAATAAAATGTTGATTTAAATTCCATTTGTTTTTCAAATCTTTTAATTAAACACATCTATATATATATTTATTATATTAAAGTATTTACATAACATAGTTTTAATTTACATTATATATTTATGTATAATTATTTAAATTATTAATTTAAATAATCTCATATACATATTTATATTTTGTAAAGACTATATTATATACGTACTTTAATATAATATTAAATATATAAATATATTTAACTTTACATCTATACATGTTTATACATTTACATTTTTTATTATACGTTCGTATACTGTGAGCCAATCAGCATACTTTCACTATACGTACTCATGTATATGTATAAATATGTGTATATGTAAATTCCGAGGTATTATATCGTCATAATATATATTCATTCAACAAGTTAGTTGCGGGTACGTATACTTGTGTATATACTTATATATCTACTTTACGTATAAGTATTCATAAATACACTTATATCGACGCACACGTATGGCATATCCATCTGCTCTAATACGTTGTATCGACATGAATGTACTTATGGGTACTTGTACATGCCGTATTCATATGTATATATACAAATACACATATCCACCTCTAACAAGAAATATTACTCCACATAAGATTATACTGGCAAGCATCACTTATTTACACATTCAGAAGTAGATACGACTCCTAATGATACTAAACAAGCCTACGGATGACTTACCCTTAACCACAACAATGACTTAGCTTACTCAGTCTATAGTTTGTGTGTGTGTGTCCAATTGGTATTCATTACTGTTTACCCGACCAAGTTCCTCCCCGAGTGATATCTCTCCTCTGCCTGGAGGTACGAACCTGTTTCCTGCACATCATGTCACGACAACGGGAGTCATTTGCTCAAAACCAAGGCAATATACATAAAGCATCGTAGAAAGTTAGAACAACATTATTCCATAACTTAATATGCTACTTTCATTCAAGAATTACATCAATAGGAGTATCAGATAATGAGACAATCATTAGGACACATTCAGTTGATCACAAGAACAATTTGTTTTATTCATCAGAAAGATTCAAACATTTACAATGTACTTCCTATGCAGTAGTAACTATACAATCGGGGTGTAACATTATGTGCTATGGATCAGCTCTTATGCCTATTTGGTGATGATATTTTCCTTGGGCATGTTGTGTAATTTGATGCCTTATCTTATTTGCCACCATGTATATCATATGATGCTGCTCACTTTGATTAGCGAGTGTGCCATGTAATGCCTTATGTTTGATTGGTGTGAGTGTCGCCATGTATGCTTGTATGTGTGTGAGCCTTAATCTTGACAACAATGCACCCATGATCATCTTCTCCGTAGCTCAAGGGTTGCCTAGAGTGGCATAGACATCTATTGCACTCGACGATGGTAATATGGTAGAGTGGTGGGTAGCCTTCCACCATTGGTCCATTTTGAAGACCTCGCAAGAGCTGGAGGAGTTTTGGGTTTAGCATTTTATGTTATGCTATGTGGTTATTGGAGCACCCTAGAGGTGACTCAGTATTGATGTAATAATATGCTTTGTATCATTTAGGTAATTGGAATGCAATCCTTCCATGTCTAAAAAGTAGCCTCTACCTTGTAATCATGTTATGTTCTTAATTAATTGCTAAATGCAATCTTTTTAAGTGGAGGCCATGTGGCCTTTGTAATTATTGTATAGTTGTACTTAAATGTAATTTGTGATGGGGGTTATGATTCATCCATGTTTAGGATGAAACCCTTTAAAGGAATAAATTTATTTATACCATTTGGCATTTTTCCAAACCTCGTCTTATGAGGCTGTTGGATGGTTGTAAAGCTGAAATAATGATAATTCTACAAATTTGGATTAAATAACTATCTATTAAAATTGTGATTGTGGATGTGTATGGATGAATCTATAATGTATTATCATAATGGTTGAAAACTTGAAAGTACTATGATTGCTTTTGGCCCATTTCGACAATGGTGTTGAATGAGCATGGATTTCTATATCAGTTTTCTCATGTTTCAGTGTGTAATTCCCTTCCCTTGTGTTAAGGAGCTAGTGTTGGTTTCAATCTCATTCCTTGGAAACTATGTCCTTATAGAGGTTCTCATGTGGCCAAGTTGGTGTCCATGATCCCTTGCCTCAAGCCGTTTTGAAACAACTTGTAAACCAAGGAATTTATGCCTCGTCAAGTTTGAAAGTTGAGCTTGTTGGTTTTTTGCGCCTTAGTGCATTTCTGGGCTTTCCTGTGTATCAAGGTATCAAACTTAGGAGAAATTCTATGTTACACGGGGATGCATCCCCTGTCCCAAAATACACTATCCCCGTCCCCAGCTGTCCCTGGACAGGGGGATGCAAAGGGGACGTCCCCTTGCCATCCGCGAAACAGGCCAGAGAGTAGGAAATGGCAGGAAACGTCCCTGCCCGTTTGGGGACGTCTCCCCGTCCCCAGTACGATTGAGGGACAAAGGAAACATCCCTCATCATACCGAAGACGGCTAGCTGTCCTCCACGGACAAGAAACTTTCAGCATTAAAAAAAAACATTAAAAACTCTTTTTTTTTAAATTTTATTTTTGTTGTTTAGAGGCATGGGGGGCCCACAATGACTCCCAACCCTAATATAAACCCTAAAATGCCAAAAGAATTTAAAACAAATTGAAAAATGAAAGAAATATTGCACCTTACTATTCTGGGCGATTTCATGGAAAGTTCTATAGCCATTCACATTGTTGTTCACAATTGTTTCAGAAGTTGTGGGGCTCTCATATATTCCTTGCATTGGTATTTTCCATTGAGCTGGGTGTAGTTACTAAAATATGCACTATGATAGAGATGACATAGACGATCATGAGGATGCTATTCAGATTTCAAATTCATAGTTCAACTGTACATGCTTACAAATTTAGTTGTGAATTCTTTCTGATTTCTACAGCATAGACTATTTGCTCATCTTTAGTGCATATTTATATATTGATGTTGTTGTTATCAATTATTGACATATCTCTCTCTATATATTGGAAAAAATCATATATATATATATATATATATATATATCGTCGTCCCCTAAAAAATGGCCCCCTAGGAAATGTCCCGGAAACGCGTCCCCTGCCGTCCCCCCATCCCCGTCCCCAAAACGCCATGGAACATAGGAGAAATCCAATACCAAAGTGCATTTTTGCTTTAGCACATTTTCAAGTTTTTGCCCAAGTGTCAAGGTATTGGACTTGGGGGAAGTCTAATACTAGCATGTTGGGTATCAAACTTAAGGGAAGTCTAATACCAGTGAGTCGATATCCAACATAGGAGGAATCCAATACCTAGTATCGAACTTAACGGAAGTCCAATACCAACGAATCGATATTTGGACTTGGGAGGAATCCGATACCAAGCATTGAACTTAAGGGAAGTTCGATACCAATTGTTGTGATCTTTTCACACATCACCCCATTCAAAATGGGGCCCCCCTAATTTTTGCTCCATTCGGGTCTTTTGGCTTGGGTTTTTCGGTCTGTCTCTCTCTGTCTGTTCTTTTCATTTGGTGATGTACTTGTCATTTGACCCGGATTTGAATTTTGGCCGAGTCTAGAGGGTTTTTCTAACAAATTAGGGTTTACATTCTTCAGGCTATTTTGAGGTCAAATTGAGTTGGTTAATCAAATTCTGAGCTTAGCACTGCTGTTAAGATGCTTTGAGCAGGCTCCCACTGAATTTTCACTGGACTCTGATAACTTGCTATTTTTAGCAAGTACCAATTTGGGGCCTATTTTCTTGGGATTTTCAAATTCGGACAACTGCACTGCACTTAGAACGCTAAGAACTCATCACTTGCAAAATTTGAGCTGAAACGAACAACTTGCTATTTTTAGCAGTTCTGCCTTCAAGGGTCATTTTTAGGGTTCGCATGTTGGACTTTCAGATGCATGTCTGGAGATTCTTTGTGAGTTTTTCGAGACCTTTGCGGTGATATAGCATGCAAAACGAGATGATGACTTTCAATGATTCAGGGTTCAGTGGCTATTTTTAGAGTTTGCATGCAAGATTTCTCAACGCATGTTTGCATAATCTTTCTGGGTTTTCCGAGAGCTTCGCAACGAGGTAACATGCAAGCAGAGTTGATCACTTTTTCGGGACTTGCTATTTTTAGCCAGTGCTCGCATGCTGATAATTTTTCTGGGTTTTTCTGGGTTTCTTGAGATCTCTCGAGCAATGTGGCATGCAAACTCATCCGGCAGCTGATTGGTCACTTTTTCAGACACTTACTATTTTTACCAGGGTCACTTCGGCAGCTACCCAACACTTCAGAATCATGAACACAATGACATGCAACAAGAACGGGGTCAAACGGAGACCATTTGAGCAACATGCAAGTCAAATTAGGGTTTCCAGCTTCAGGACCCAAAATGAGGGGTCAAATGCCAAAATTTCCAAAAACCAAGGCATCCCATCACGATCAGTATCTTCCAAGGAACCCGCTGGTAAAATTTGAAGACGATCTGACCACTTACTATTTATAGTAAGCCACGTTTGAAACAGGCTATAAATAGTAAGTCAGCATTAGGCGCCAATGTGAACGGGCAAGTCTACCGATGAGGGTCACGTCATTCAAATTTCAAGATAAACGGAGTTGTGGAAGTCTCAAAATCAAGCAGTTGCTACAAATAGTAAGTCACTTCTGAAACATGTTATGAATAGCAGGTCAGCGCAAGGCATCAGTCTGAACAAGTCAAACAGGTGATGAGGACCCCATGGCGCGAATTTCAGATCAAACGGAGTTGCAGAGGTTCAAAAATCAAGCACTTACTATTTTTAGCAGCCCTGTGCAAAGGAATTAGGGTTTCCTAAAATGTAGGGCGAAACACAATAGTTACACAAAAATAGCATCCAATCACAATCGACATCCTTCAGGCAGTTTACACAAAATTTGAGCTCATTCTGAACAGTTACTATTTTTAGTAAGTTGCTAAAAATAGTAAAGGCATGCCAGCATCAGGCGCCAGCAGCTCAATCACGTCATGAGGTTCGAAGTAAAGTGAAAATCAAGCCTTCTGGAGCTTGAAATCAGCTTAAAATGCAAAATTTGAGAAACTTTCTAAAAATAGAAAGCTTGGGCAAGCTAAGGGCGACATGAACAAACCACTTCAAATCGGACGAAAGCTTTGAAATTCATCCAAGTTTGATAAAATGAAAGCTCCAGCATCATTATCCGCCCTAGAAGCTTGAAGAGCCATGAAAATTCACTAAGTCTGAGAAATTTGAAGTCCAGCATGTGAAATGTGCCCTTGGAGAGAGACACTTGAAAATTTTCTAAGTTATGTAAAATTGGAAGCACGCACCCTTGAATGCGCCTTTGACTAGGAGGAGGCCTTGAAAAAAAAATCTAAGTGTGGAAGATTTGAAGTAGACCCCCTCATATGCACCTTGACTTGAAGGGGTGAGTTTGAAAAAAATCTAAGTGTGGAAAATTTGGAGTAGACCCCCTTGAATGCGCCTTTGACTTGGAAGGAGACTTAAGAATATTCTAAGTGTTTTAAACTTGAAGCTTCCCCCCTCATATGCGCCCTTGAAGCTGAAGATTGGTAAAAAAAATTCTAAGTCCTCAAAATTAGAAGCTTTGGGGTCAAAATGCGCCCAAGGAGAGGAGGAAGTGATTGAAATTTGTCTAAGTGTGCCAAAACTTGAAGTATGACCCCTCATTTGCGCCTTGACTTGGAGAAGACTTGAAAATCTACTAAGTATGTGAAACTTGAAGCTCAACCCCCCATATGCGCCCTTGACTCATGGAGAGCTTGGAAAAATCTAAGTAAAGTGAATTTGAAGGATGGCCCCCTATGTGCGCCCAAGGTAAAGAGGGTGAGTTAAAAATATTCTAAGGGGTTGCAAATTGAAAGCTCACCCATAGAAATGCGCCTTAATATGGAGAGGAGTGGGAAATATTCTAAGCATTTTAAACTTGAAGTATGGACCCCTATATGCACCTAAGGAGATGAGAGGGTGATTAAAATATTCTAAGGCATGGAAATTGGAAGGAGGCACCCCTATATGCGCCTTAACCCAAGAGCAAGTATGGAGAATTTTCTAAGGTAAACAAACTCAAAGCTTGAAGGATGAAATGCACCTTGACTTGGAAATAGAGTTGGAAAATATTCGAAGTGTTGAAACTTGGAGTAGCACCCAGCAAATGCGCCTTAGCTAAAGGGGAAGATGAGGAAATATTCTAAGTGTTGGCAATTGAAAGTAGAAGCTCCCAAATACGCCTAGCCAAAGAGAGGTATGTGGAAATTTTTCAAGAGTTAAAAAGTGAAAGTGGAGGGGGTCATATGCGCCTAAGGGCTGAAGGGGAAGTTTGATATTTGCTAAGGCAATGAAATTGGAAGTAAGACCCCTTGAATGCGCCTTAGCTATTTGAGGTAAATTAAAAAGTTTCTAAGTCATTCAAAATTTAAGGTATGACCCTTCATTTACGCCTTGACTTGGAGAATATTCTAAGTGTTTAAAATTTGAAGTTTGACACCTCCAAATGCGCCTGGGACAAGAATTGAATATTGAGAAATTTTTCTAAAGCGTTTGAATTAAAAGTTCAAGAGTGGATATGCGCCTAGCATGAAGGATTAAATGGAAATTTTTGTAAGTTGATAAATACACCCAAGATTGAGTGATGGAATTTTCATAGGCGTTGTAAATAAAATGAAATTTGCTCTAAACAAAAACGCCCCATGCTAGAGAAGTTAAATAAAATTTGATTAAAATTATTTTCCAAAGTTTAAAAAAATCAAATGTCCCCCTTCGGTTAGACAAATGAAATTTTGAAGTTGGGAAATATTTATCAAGGGGGAAATATTTTTAAAATGTTTTGGAAGGAAAATAATTTTGCCTGGTGATTTTTAAAAAAAATGTTGGAGCTCGCGATTGATAAAAAATTTCTGGCGTTGAGATTAAATTTCAATGATAAATATGCCAATTATTCAAGGGTGAGATAATTTTTATGTTGGAGTAATTTTAATTTCTCAAAAATGCTTCAGTCAACTAGACGTGACTTGCAGTCAAGGAGGGAAATTTTAATTTTCGAACGAGGAAAGAATCTCCAATAATAGTAAATTCCTATGACGACTGAGCATATTCTCCCCCGAATTGGAAATTTTCTAAGTAGTGGGGGAGTGAATTAATGACAACTGCTAAACTGGGCGCCTTCTTTCAGTTATATAAGCTCTGAAGCTATTAATTTTTCTTCACAAGTTGCAGAGTTGAGATTGTGATAGTGCTAAAAGTGATTGCTGAGTGAGTAAAAAATTTCTGAGCTGAGGGAATTTTTTTTTTCTAAGTGCTAAAATTGAGAGTGTTGAAGTTGAAGTGAGTGAGTGTTGAGAAGAAGAAAATTCTGAAGTGAGGGAGTTAAGCTTGATTTTTCGAAGTGCTGAAAGTGGTATTGCTAAAAGTTGTTGAAACACGAAGATTGAATTTCGGTGTTATAATTCTCGAGATTTGGAGTTGGTGGTTTAATGCTAAAGATTTTTATTTTTGAAGCTAACTCCACTTGCTAGCCATCTCGCAGTAATTTTATTTTCTAAGTTGGGATTGTAATGCTTGATTTTTTTTATTTTACAGATGGCTGAAGTTCGAAGAGGAGATGCTGTTGGAACAAGCAAGGTTGCAGGCAGAGCTGGAAATGCTGAAGCAGGCAAGGAGAATGCCTCCAGGCAGGCAATCATCAAGCAGCTGAAGAAGTCATTTATTCCTAAATCAAAGTTCGTGTCAAAGCTGGGAGGTTTGACTGATACCAACCTTGGTTCATTCAACCTCGAAGCATTCAAAAGAAGAATATATGGGCAGAGTGGTCATCCTCCATCAGTGACTTCGCGCAACATCGTGCGGAGTGGATTGTATGCAGCTGCTGGTTTTCCACCAGCAATTCGATGTTCTGAGTTGATAATGGAATGTGCAAACTGCTATAGGCCAGACCACCGAACAATTGTTTCTCCAGAAGGCATGTTGCTGGCCAACTTCGCACCTGAGGCTATTGGCGAGGCGTTTGGGATTCCAGCTATGGACAGAATGTTGTACAAGTCTAAAGAGAGGGCTGATAAAATGTATGCCTCATCTTTCGATAAATGCGCTAAGAGAATCAACACAACATGGATGAGGAAGCCAAAACCACCTGGAGCCAAGTTGCCAAAGCAGATCATCTCAAAGGAGCTGAAACAAGAATACTGTGATTTAATCATGATGCTCGGCCTGGTGAATGGCAACCCACAGACATATGCTTTTGAGCCTTGGATGTTCTTCTACATCAACGTGGTGTTAGAGGGGAAGGAATATGTAGATTGGGCGAAGATGATCAATGACAACATAGATGAACAATTGAGAAGCCTAAGGAGAACAAAGATGTTTTACATGAGCTCGTATGTCATTTATATGCTAGCTCGAATGACGAAGTATAAGGGGCTGACATACCAGGAGCCAATTAGATGTGGTTCTGGTCAATTTAAAATCCATGAAGCTTGCAGGCAGCTACATTTGACAAGTACCTCCAGCTTCAAAAAAGTGAACGATGCTTTCACCATGTATATCACAAGGACTCTTCAACAAAGAACGTAGCAAAGAATATCCAAAGAAGCACAAAAGTTGATTGAAGAGTACGGGTTTTGGTTTATCCAATTCCCAAAGTTCACGTATATAAGGCTGTTTGGGTTCCATTCATATACCTACCGACTGCCGAGATATCCCACAGATAGGATGGTGATGCTTGAAGTGTCTAGGCAACTCATGGCCTACAACAAAATCATAAGGAAGAAGAATAAAGGAGGTTTGCACTTCCCTATTGTTATGGGAAATTCGCTTGAGGAGTGCCCTTCTTTGCAAGCAGCCAAGGAAGCGGAGGATGAGTTACAATTTTATCACCTCACTCTACACACCAGCCGACAAGATTTTGATCCTCAAAGGAAGATTGGAATTGTACAGGGTGAAGAATATAGGCACAAGGCTCATGTAGAAGATTTTTGGGCAAATGCAGAAGATGAGGCTGAGATTAGAAGGAGGATGTTCTCCAAATTGCCTCTGAAATTGATCAGAGAATGTGAGGTTGTGCAAGTTCCGGACCAAGTAGATGAGGATGCCAGCATTACTCACCCAGATTATGAATCAATAAAGGACACGCCAATCCCGCCACCTGATTGGGCAGAGCCAGAGATCACAGACTTGGACACTTTGTCTATGCCTATCTTAACTTTCACAAGGAGCTGGGTGGATGGGCATGTTCACAGGCTTAAGAGAAAATCAATTGCCCTCACATACAACCTCATGGGTGATCAAAGGCCACCGATATCAATAAAGAAGAGGAAACAAACCGCCCAAGCTGCAGAACCACAAGAGGAGGAACCAGTTCAGCCTGAGCCTCAGAGGACGGAGGAGGCATCGCCTACACAGTTGTTGGCTCAATCTTCCAACATACAAGAAATTTCAATATTTGCAAATCAGAGGGTTAGAGTGAATGAAGAGCAAGAAATGGGAGAAGTCAACCAACCATTGTCTAGGGAGCCTGATAGTCAAAGCGCTAATGCTCCTGGGAGTGCCAACCAACCGGATGAAGATGAAGAAACAAAAACAGACACTTGCTTGGATCGTGCACTCGAGGCAGCCTTTGAAGATGAGGACATTACAGAGCCTGAAGTTCGGGGTCTCGAGGAGGATAGTCAGCACATGGAAATGGATGAGCCTCAACCGAATGTTGCTGAAGAGGAAATTCATGAAGTGGAAGCAATGGAAGAGCAGCCGCTTGTCGTCTGTAGCGCTCAACAGGATGTCCCAAATTGGCTCACCAGTGCAATAAGAAGAGATCGAGAGGACGACACTGACCCAGCAATAGAGATGGAAGAGCTCCTTAACAGAATAAGTGGGTCACCTCAGAGGAAGAGAGCCAGAAAGTACTCCAGGATGGAAACAGATGAATCTGGTTCTCGCACTATTCATGTGGTGGTTCCGAGGGAAGAATGTGATCTAGATGAAGTAATGCCTGAAAATTACATGATCACTACGATTGAATTGGGGCGCCCTACTGGAGCATAGGTTATTGAGGAAGTTGAAAACTCCTTCCAAGCACTGAAAGATAGGCTGCTTCGAAAAGGAGAAAAATATAAGAGGTTGAAAAGGGAGCATAAGGCGTTAGTTGGGTATGTGCAGCATCTAGCACGTCCGTGTGCTCAGGAGAACCCAACCGTGGAACTTCCAGCTAAGCTTCTACGGGAATCAATCAGCGGGCTTGAGGAGATGAAGGCCATTCAAGAGGGAGACAAGTGGATTGGTAGTGTTCGTGCTGAGGCTGAGAGATTCATTGTGGATCTTGTCTCCTCTTTCCAGCATGCTTCCAGCATCCTCTCCCGTATGGAGAACATTGAGCAGGCATGGAATGATACTCACATATTTCAGGATAAGACTATTCCACGCCTGGTGCTCTGATGTGTATGCCAGTGCAGACTTTGATTGAAGAAGAGGTGATTCAGGCAGGAGATAGATATGATTTTCCAGGCTGGTATTCTGCTGCATTCACTAGCCGAGGTTTCTTTGACACGGCAAGGATGGAGTCGGCCAAGATCAGGAAGGCCATGGGAAATATTCAAGAGGGCGTTTTCTATACGCTGGAGGCATTATTCACAAAACGACTAACTCCTGAGGAGATGACGGTGGATGAATTGAAGGGAAGATTGCAGCCATTATTCTCTGAGATGAGAGTATTTGCTCAGGTGGACTTTGAGAATATCTCCACATTCTTTGCTATTATTCAGAGCACGCAGGAATCCATCGAGGCTTGGAGAAAATCTTTTCCGACAGGAGCAAACAATTGCCATCCTCGAGTATCAACTCAATCTTACTCCGGCTATTTCTGAACAGGAAGTTGATGCGGTGCTGGCCCGGTTTGTTGCTTTCGCGGTCACATAGAAGAACAATGAGAATAGGATCCTGGACGAGAATCTTTTGGAAGGATAGTGGGCATTAATTGGCCCATAGTGGTCAAAGGAGGAATCTGCCATTTTTGTGCTCACTAATTGCGCCACTCCACCTTCTGGCGGTTTTTAGGGAAAAATCTAGTCTAGGGCTGATGTGGCTCGATCTAAGCCGTCCATTGTAATTTAATCTGGACCGTCTATTGAGATTGGCCAGTTATATAAAGGGGACTCCCCCTCATTTGTACATTATTAGACTAGAGAATAGACATTCTGATAGAGCATAGAGAGACAATTTAGAGTTAGCATAGTTTCATTGCTTAGCATAGTGAAGGAGAAGGAAAGTTTTCCCTTTGAGAACTTTGTAAGGAATTGTTGCGAAAACTATCGTAATAAAGAGTTTCACTGATGGTGAATTTGTCTTTTGTTATGATCAGCTAACAAGGTTTCTTCGTCCTTCTACTTCAAGTAGGAATTAAATTAGAGTGATTTTCATTTTCATGCAAGTAGTTAGTTATGGATTGTGGTGTTTGATTGAAGCAGCTTCGCTTAATCCATACCACTAGTAAGCTTGCTGATGGTAGGCTTTCCTTGTGTGGTCAACTAGAATCCTTTTCAAACTTAACTTCGATTATAATTCATGTGTTTGTATGCATCGTCCTGATGGTATTTGCATGTTGAATTGTAATCTGAATACCTTTCGTTGCTCCCTTGAAGATTGCACCGGTTTTGCTGAAGCTGTCCAACGCGAGGCAGGGAAAAGTCCGGTTGAAGTCTGCTGAAGTTAAGCTCCACACATCTTGCATTTAGATTAGAATTTAGGCTTTCTAAACCCTGCACACATTTAATTTCCGCACATTTCTGGTTAGTTTTAGGGAAAACATACCTTATTGTTGAATCATCCGCATTGCAGAAAATCCCCTTCCATCATTAACCTACTGTCAACTGCAAACCTTTTGAACAATTGTGTAAGTCCCCTCGTGTAAACAACAAATCACAACGAACCAACTGAGGGTATTCCATAGCATTTTCGGAACCTTGGAGTTGAACGTACAAACTTTCTTGCAATCTTAGCGTACGGAATTCTTTGATCAAGAGAGAATGGAGTAGCCTTCAGATACTTTGTTCTGCTGATTGGTGCGGTCACAAAAATCACATCAACACCAATGTTTTGGGTATCAAACTTCAAGGAAGTCTAATGCTAATGAGTCAATATCAAACTTAAGAGGAGTCTGGTTCTAGGTATCGAACTTAAGGGAAATCTGATATTAGTGAGTCAAGGTATTGTTGTGACCTTTTCACACATCACCCCATTCAAAATGGGGACCCCCCAATTTTTGCTCCGTTCAATCTTTTGGCCTTGGTCTTGTGTCTGTCTCTCTTTTATGTCTGCCTTTTCTAATGATGTACCTTTCTTTTGACCTGGTTTTGAATTTTGGTTAAGTCTGGAGAGCGTCTTGAGGATTTCGGATTTACAACCTTCAGGCTACTTTGAGGTCAAATTGAGTTGGCTAATTGACATCTGAGCTTAACATTGCTATCAGAAGGCTTCCAGCAGGTTCCCACTGAATTTTCACTAAATTCTGACAACTTTCTATTTTTAGCAAGTACCAATTTGGGGCCTATTTTCTAGGGTTTTTCAAATTCTGACTGTTGCATTGCACTTAGAATACTTAGAACTCCTCACTTGCAAAATTTGAGCACAAACTGACAACTTACTATTTTTATCCGGGCTTCGGAGGCAATTTTTAGGGTTTGCATGTGTGGTTTTTGAATGCATGTCTGAAGAATCCTTCTGGGTTTTTCGAGACCTTCGCAATGGTGTAACATGCAAGCTGAGATAATGACTTTCAGCAATTCTGACTTCGTGGAGGCTGTTCGAAGTGAGGCAAAGTGAAGTCTGGTTGAAGTTTGCTGAAGCCGATCACCATGTCCCACGCCTTAGAGTAGAGTAGTACTTTATTAGGCCCTGCATCCATTTACATTCAGTACTTTCTGGTTAGTATAGGAAACCCGTGCTTCATTGATAAATCTTTCGAACTTTGAAAATCCCTTTCTCTGTTGTTGACCAATTACGTAAGTCCCCTTGAGATTACCAGTAAATCACATCAAGCCAACTGAGACTATCCGCTGCATAAAGGAACCTTGGAGTTGAACGCATGATCTTTCTTGCAATCTTAGCGTGCTGGATACTTTGATCAAGAGAGGATAGAGTGACCGTTGGAAACTTTATTCTGTGTTGGTGCGGTCATAAAACATCCGTCAACAGGTATCATATTTAGGCAAAGTCTCATACCATAGTGTTGGTATCGGACTTATATGAACTTCGATACCCTGTCAAGGGTCAAGCATTAAGAGTGACCCTCGATAAGAGGATAAGGTCTTTGGTAGTTGGCTTTTCCAATTATTGCACCCCAATGGGATTTGGAGGGTGGTTTGGTAGAGATAATTGGATGATGTGCCAATGGTTTTGGGGATCCTATCTCTCCTCCATGCCTCGTTTTTCATGCCAACATGGTGTTTTGTCCCATGGTGTTCTAAAGTCTTTCACTTGTTTCACCATGCCATGTGCATTGGTGTGTGTGTCAAGTGTGTCACCACACATTATGGCACCTTAAGCACATAGTTGGCTGACTGTAATGTCCCCAAATTTGTGGGAAAAGTGAATTAATTTAATTGATTAAGCTGTCAAAAAATTAATATTATTTCAAAAGGATGACTTTATTTGATTATTTTAATTAAAATAAAGTGGAAATAATAAAATATTAAAAAGGTCACTTTATTAAATAAAGTATTCTTTTAGAAGCTAGAGTTAGTTACAAGTTGGCTTCTTCTAGATGATTCACTTGAACCTTTAAAAGGAGTTGAGTGCAAGGCATTTGGGCATCCATTGTTGAGTTAATATTTCTGATGCATTATTGCAAAAGCTTGAATCTCAGATTCAGCTAAATCTTTGAGGAAGAAAAACTTCAACAGATTGGTAAAGGGTTGGACGAAAACCTAACTCTTTCGAAGAGTGGATTCACAACGGAGTTCACATTGAGCTTATTGGTTACAGATTCGGAGCTTCAACGAATACTTGCTGGGAGAACGAGTTTGGGAAATTTTGTGTGTCTACTTCGAAGACAAAATTTCCAGGTTTATGCAACAAATCAGGTGCAATCAATAATTTGATATTTTGATAAATGTTGTTCTAAAGTCTTCAGCTTGTATCACCATGCATATGCATTGATGTGTGTTTCATCACATGTTGTTATTGCGCCTTAAGCACATAGCTAGGTGACCCATGGTGTTCTAAAGTCTTTTGCTTGTGTCACCATGTCGTGTGCATTGGTGTGTGTGTCAAGTGTGTCATCACACGTTGTTATGGCACCTTAAGCACGTAGCTGGGTTGCGTGGCTTGCTGAATCCCACTTTTGTATCTCGAAAAAAGTTGTGGGTCCAAGTTTTGTCCGTTAATGTCCTACTGTAAAAGCCGAGGTATTACAATTCACATGCTTATGATATAGGATTGCTGCATCTTTAGTATAAGGTGGAGATCGTCATACAAACTGGGAGTAATATTCTAATGCTGCTTTGAGTAATGTTTGGTATGTTTGCATCATATTTGAGCTAGCATAATATTATTTAATAATTTGGTGTTTGTTGATAATATTTTGGGAAAGTCTGAAATTGCTGTTGTAATAGAATGTGTTGGAAAATTCTAATAAAATATGCCAGCATTAAAGAAGGATTAATAGTACACAAATATTGCAGTTTGAAGAAGGATTAATATTACACAAATATTGCAGTTTGGTTGTATAGGATTTACCAAATAGCATTTAAAATCTCTTACAAGGCACCACGGATCAAGAACAAGTAACTAAAATAGTGGTTGTATCACTAATGGCAGTAGCTGAGAACCAATCTTTTCATTTTTACCTCTTGTAAAAATCCAACCCTCTATGAGATGTGGGGCTTTGATTGGGATCAGGATGAAACATGAGAATTGGACCCATGTGGGAGACCCTATCGATATTGGGCAGAAAAACTAGCCTGATATGGCTATGGCAGAAGTTTGGGCCCTTAATGGATATATCCAAATGCCATCGCTATTCCCACAAGGTCCTATAGACCTTCTAGTCCCAGCAAAACACCATATGCAAGATATCGGCTTCCATCAGGCCACACGAGAAGTCAGCACCCTACTACCTTTTCTTCATTATGTCTTGGCCTTGACCCTTGTCGAGAGTTGGACTCCAATCAATTTGGCAAGGAAGTGCAACCGAACTTCCAACTTCACAATACACAGAAAAAAAAAAAAAAATCCAATCTGTATGGAAAGCCCTGTCAATGATGTCAACAAGGTGGGATGATGTCAACATGATGCCATTAAGGTACAAATACGAGAACATCAATGCCTTAATCTAGTTGAGCAACAGAGTCTCTATGTTCATACAAAAACATGTAACAGCTAAAACCAAGGTGATGCATTAACCAACACACTACAAAAGACTAGGTTTTCCAAAAAGCACAACCAAGTTGGGCTCTACACACATTCAGAAAAACCACAGATAGCTGCAGAATATTAAATGGGTCTACTTAGTAATCCATGAACACACCCATACACTTCCATTATTGTTCTGAGAAGATATCTTGCAAAAGCTTTACAAGAATTTTACTGTCGTCTAGCTGGCTAACTAATCAAAAACACATCAAGAAATGGACACCATGCACATGGAGACACTCAATCAAGGTTGAATTTTCCTTTAATCACTTGATCTGCGATAGTTACAAGTGTTATTACAAATTTGGAATAAACCTGGATCATTACAATGCAAAAATATCTATACCCAAAACTAGAAACTATGAACCCTCAAGTTCTATTGTGTAAGTTCTCTCTGTTGGAAGGTTGGTGCCTTCATCCCCTTGGATAGGTTGGTGCCTATCCAACCCGCCATGGATTCGTGACATGGCTTAACCGCCTCCCATGGATCTTGTATAAATCTGGCATTTGTATCGAGTGTTAACAAATTGATATTTTGGCACGACGGCAAATCCATTGCAACAAATGGTATCAAAGCGAGGTCACAGGTTCGAATCCCGCAGTCGTATTGGGGGGATTGTTGGAAGGTTGGTGCCTTCGTCCCCTTGGATAGGTTGGTCCCTATCCAGCTCGCCAAGGATTCATGACATGGCTTAACTACGTCCCATGGATCTTGTATAAATCTAGCATTTGTATCGGGCATTAACAGGTCGGTCTTTTGGTACAACAGCAAATCCATTGCAACACTCTCTACTACGCTCGAAATTCCAAAAATGTTATCATCTCCCTCAAAAACTAGTCACCAAGGCAGATATACCCACAACAAGAGGGTCTGCAAAATGTCAGAAGCTCATGCCACATGGTAAACCCTAGCCATAACCCCCACCAATGCACAACAGCCAAGTGTCCATTGCATATCCGATCTAATTGACAAGAAATGTGAAAGAACATTCTTCTAACCTACGCCATACATTTGCATTGATGATTCATGGGTTTGAGTGTAAGAAACAAGAGAAATCGCCCACGAAATCCACTGAAGTTGCATCTTGGAGGTAAGTTTTTGCAGATAATAAATGAGACGTGGGCATCACTTCTCTTCTTTGAATTCTCACCAAATAGCATTTAAAATCTCTTACAAGGCACCACGGATCAAGCACAAGTAACTAAAATAGTGGTTGTATCACTAATGGCAGTAGTTGAGAACCAATCTTTTCATTTTTACCTCTTGTAAAAATCCAACCCTCTACGAGATGCAGGGCTTTGATCGGGATCAGGATGCAACATGAGAATTGGGCCCATGTGGGAGACCCTATCAATATTGGGCAAAAAAACTAACCTAATATGGCTATGGCAGAAGTTTCGGCCCTTAATGGATATATCCAAATGCCATTGTTATTCCCACAAGGTTCTATAGACCTTCAGGTCCCAACAAAACACCATATGCAAGATATCGGCTTCCATTAGGCCACACGAGAAGTCAGCACCCTACTACCTTTTCTTCATTATGTCTTGGCCTTGACCCTTGTCGGGAGTTCAACTCCAATCAATTTGGCAGGGAAGTGCAACCGAACTTCCAACTTCACAATACACAAGAAAAAAAAAAAAATCCAATTTGGATGGAAAGTCCAATCAATGATGTCAACAAGGTAGGATGATGTCAACATGACGTCATCAAGGTACAAATACAAGAAAATCAGTGCCTTAATCTAGTTGAGCAACAGAGTCTCTATGTTCATACAAAAACATGTAACAACTAAAACCAAGGTGATGCATTAACCAACACACTACAAAAGACTAGGTTTTCCAAAAAGCGAAACCAAGTTGGGCTCTACACACATTCAGAAAAACCACAGATAGTTGCAGAATATTAAATGGGTCTACTTAGTAATCCATGAACACACCCATACACTTCCATTATTGTTCTAAGAAGATACCTTGCAAAAGCTTTACAAGAATTTTATTGTCGTCTAGCTAGCTAACTAATCAAAAACACATCAAGAAATGGACACCGTGCACATGGAGACACTCAATCAAGGTCAAATTTGCCTTTAATCACTTGATCTACAATAGTTACAAGTGTTATTACAAATTTGAAATGAACCCGGATCATTACAATGCAAAATTATCTATACCCAGAACTAGAAACTATGAACCCTCAAGTTCTATTGTGTAAGTTCCCTCTTTTGGAAGGTTGGTGCCTTCATCCCCTTGGATAGGTTGGTGGATCTTGTATAAATCTAGCATTCGTATCGAGTGTTAACAGACCGATCTTTTGGCGCGACGGCAAATCCATTACAACAAATGGTATCAGAGAGAGGTCATGGGTTTGAATCCTGCAGTCGCATTGGGGGGATTGCTGGAAGGTTGGTGCCTTCATCCCCTTAGATAGGTTGGTGCTTGTCCAGCTCGCCATGGATTCATGACATGGCTTAACTACCTCCCATGGACCTTGTATAAATCTAGCATTTGTATCGGGCATTAACAAGTCAATCTTTTGGTACAACGGCAAATCCATTGCAATACTCTCTACTACACTCCAAATTCCAAAAATGTTATCATCTCCCTCAAAAACTAGTCGCCAAGGCAGATAAACCAATAGCAAGAAGGTCTACAGAATGTTAGAAGCTCATGCCACATGGTAAACCCTAGCCATAACCCCCACCAACGCACAACAGCCAAGTGTCCATTGCATATCCGATCTGATTAACAAGAAATGTGAAAGAACATTCGTCTAACCTACGCCATACATTTGCATTGATGATTCATGGGTTTGAGTGTAATAAACAAGAGAATCACCCATGAAATCCACTGAAGTTACATCTTGGAGGTAAGTTTTTACAGATAATATATGAGACGTGGGCATCACTTCTCTTCTTTGAATTCTCACCAAATAGCATTTAAAATCTCTTACAAGGCACCACGGATCAAGAACAAGTAACTAAATTAGTGGTTGTATCACTAATGGCAGTAGCTGAGAACCAATCTTTTCATTTTTACCTCTTGTAAAAATCCAACCCTCTACGAGATGTGGGTCTTTGATCGGGATCAGGATGCAACATGAGAATTAGGCCCATGTGGGAGACCCTATCGATATTGGGCAGAAAAACTAGCCTGATATGGCTATGGCGGAAGTTTCGGCCCTTAATGGATATATCCAAATGCAATCGCTATTCCCACAAGGTCCTATAGACCTTCTGGTCCCAGCAAAACACCATATGCAAGATATCGACTTCCATCAGGCCACACGAGAAGTCAACACCCTAATACCTTTTCTTCATTATGTCTTGGCCTTGACCCTTGTCGAGAGTTGGACTCCAATTGATTTGGCAGGGAAGTGCAACCGAACTTCCAACTTCACAATACACAGAAGAAAAAAAATCCAATCTGTACGGAAAGTCTCGTCAATGATGTCAACAAGGTGGGATGATGTCAACATGATGTCATCAAGGTACAAATATGAGAAAATCAGTGCCTTAATCTAGTTGAGCAACAGAGTCTCTATGTTCATACAAAAACATGTAACAACTAAAACCAAGGTGATGCATTAACCAACACACTACAAAAGACTAGGTTTTCCAAAAAGCACAACCAAGCTGGGCTCTGCACACATTCAGAAAAACCACAGATAGTTGCAGAATATTAAATGCGTCTACTTAGTAATCCATGAACACACCCATACACTTCCATTATTGTTCTGAGAAGATATCTTGCAAAAGCTTTACAAGAATTTTACTGTCGTCTAGTTGGCTAACTAATCAAAAACACGTCAAGAAATGGACACCATGCACATGGAGACACTCAATCAAGGTCGAATTTGCCTTTAATCACTTGATCTATGATAGTTACAAGTGTTATTACAAATTTGGAATAAACCCGGATCATTACAATGCAAAAATATCTATACCCAGAACTATAAACTATGAACCCTCAAGTTCTATTGTGTAAGTTCTCTCTGTTGGAAGGTTGGTGCCTTCATCCCCTTGGATAGGTTGGTGCCTATCCAACCCACTACGGATTCGTGACATGGCTTAACCGCCTCCCATGGATCTTGTATAAATCTGGCATTTGTATCAAGTGTTAACAGATCGATCTTTTGGTGCAACGGCAAATCCATTGCAACAAATGGTATTAGAGCGAGGTCATGGGTTCGAATTGCGCAGTCGCATTGGGGGGATTGTTGGAAGGTTGGTGCCTTCGTCCCCTTGGATAGGTTGGTGCCTGTCCAGCTCGTCGTCAATTCGTGACATGGCTTAACTGCCTCCCATGGATCTTGTATAAATCTAGCATTTGTATCGAACATTAACAAGTTGATCTTTTGGTACAACGGCAAATCCATTGCAACACCCTCTACTCTGCTCCAAATTCCAAAAATGTTATCATCTCCCTCAAAAAATGGTCGCCAAGGCAGATATATCCACAGCAAGAAGGTCTACAGAATGTCAGAAGCTCATGCCACATGGTAAACCCTAGCCATAACCCCTACCAACGCACAACAGCCAAGTGTCCATTGCATATCCGATCTGATTGACAAGAAATGTGAAAGAACATTCTTCTAACCTACGCCATACATTTGCATTGATGACTCATGGGTTTGAGTGTAAGAAACAAGAGAAATCGCCCACGAAATCCACTAAAGTTGCATCTTGGAGGTAAGTTTTTGCAGATAATAAATGAGACGTGGGCATCACTTTTCTTTGAATTCTCACCAAATAGCATTTAAAATCTCTTCCAAGGCACCACCGATCAAAAACAAGTAACTAAATTAGTGGTTGTATCACTAATGGTAGTAGCTGAGAACCAATCTTTTCATTTTTACCTCTTGTAAAAATCCAACCCTCTACGAGATGCGAGGCTTTGATCGGGATCAGGATGCAACATGAGAATCGGACCCATGTGGGAGACTCTATCAATATTGGGCAGAAAAACTAGCATGATACGGCTATGGCGGAAGTTTGGGCCCTTAATGGATATATCCAAATGCCATCGCTATTCCCACAAGGTCCTATAGACCTTCTGGTCCCAGCAAAACACCATATGCAAGATATTGGCTTCCATCAGGCCACACGAGAAGTCAGCACCCTACTACCTTTTCTTCATTATGTCTTGGCCTTGACCCTTGTCGGGAGTTGGACTCCAATCGATTTGGCAGGGAAGTGCAACAGAACTTCCAACTTCACAATACACAACAAAAAAAAAAAATCCAATCTGGATGGAAAGTCCCGTCAATGATGTCAACAAGGTGGGATGATGTCAACATGATGTTATCAAGGTACAAATACAAGAAAATGGGATGGAACAAGCTTGCGGACAAAAGTATATGAACCGGATGAAGAACTTTGAAAGTAGAAGTTTAGATGAATGGGAAAAGTCTGCAAAAGGAAGATAATGTCACTAGGTGTGAATGCGGAGAAATGGAGTGGAAGTGGATATGTAGGAGGATCCAACTGAACTAGATGAAATCATTTGAATGATGAAGTTCAGATGGAAAAGGGATCTCTACAAAGAACAAAGGGTTAACAAAAAGAAGCAACCGAACTGCACCATGGGACGATTAGCCAATAAACAGATACACAAGAAGTTGGCCTCCATCGGCCTGCAAAAGCATGACCTAGACAATTTTGGAATCAACTACAGATGTGGAAAAACTATCGACAAGTGGAAATCCAGAAAGTTTATTGGAAACAAGAAATAAAACAGTTCACATGGGAATGCCCACAAAATCTGATGAGCACATTTTTCCCACAAAGCAAAACAATCCATGGGAACTGGATAAACATTGAAAAGTGCAGTTCAATTATGCATTGAGATACCACAAGACTATACTTAGCCAATTTTTTACATTTTTACTTCCTTTTGTAGGGATTTCCAACTGAACTGACACTTTGCAGAAAACAGGCATCTAAATTGCACTTGGGTCAATTGGAAGGAGAAAACTCGCAAAGGCAAAATTTTCACCCCTAGCGAATTTCACAAAACTATAAAAGTTAACTAAGCCTAAGTTTTCATGCTCTACCCAATTGTGCCTAGAAATTTGGTAAAGCACATCCCAAATTAGATATCTCAGATCGATTATCAATAATGGGTGATGGAAAGTAGAAAGTAGACGACAAGGTCAAAACAACACAAAATGGAACACAAAATTTTGGGATGCCAACACATAGCTTTCCATAAGGTAGTGGGAGAGACCTAAAAGGCAAAGGGATTGCCAAGAAATTTGAAAACCTCCCATATTCAATCCATTTCAAGCCAAAAGAATTTAACCAACCCAGTTTAGAAAGGAAAGATTGTCCATAGCATTGTGTCTTCTAGCACTGAATACTTGAACCTAAAGCTTTGTAAAAATGTCATAGCAAAGGAAGTCCTATTTGACATTATCCTTTTCCTCAATAAAAGTGAGGAAAGAGTCATCTACAAAGTGGCCATTAACAAGTTGGTTAGATGAACCGGGCAAGGCAATGCCCTTGACTAACTTCTACAAGACCACATAGGTCAAAAGATAGCCAAAGCCTTCAACAACAAGCACATAAAGTGCAAGGGCTAAAGGGCATCCCTAGAGGATAGACCAAAAGAGCCCAAAAGAATGGATTGCTGACCATTAATGGTGATGAAAGAAAAGGCATTGATAGCTTCACAAGTGACTGAATTACCGTTAGAGTATATGTATTGGGTGCAACTTTCCCAACACATCATTAATGACCAAGATCCAAATTAATGAGTTGTATTTCAAAGGAGTTGTGTGAATGTGTTGGAGCTACCTTAACCCCAAGCACAAGGTATCACCCTCAAACAAATGGGTAAAAGAACATTGTCTACAAAAGTGTAGAAGAATATTTGAGAAATTATGTTTCAGATTGTCAAGCTTCTTGGCCAAAATGATTGCATTGGTGGAGAATTCATATAATGTAATCTCTAATACATCTATTGGCATGTCATCATTTAAGGCATTGAAAAGATAGGATCCTCCCTTGTTGATCTATCAATTGAAGACACACATATGCCAATGGAGATTTGAAGTTGGTCATGAAAATATAACATAATTCAGTTGGTTGAGTCAATGAATTTTACTTCATAGTTTGAACTTTGTATTACTAACGAAATTGTATAAGACATGTTTTCACTCACTAAATTATATAGGATAAGGAAAACACAAAATGTAAAGTTAATCAGAGGCAGAACAAGTATAGAAAAAGCCTAAGGATGAACCAAATGTCAATAATCCCACAACAAAGAAAAACAATATGTACGAATTTAGCATATGTTAAATGCAACAATTTTTGTAAGTATTCCTGGTGCAAGGGCACCATAGGTTTTCATACCCCAAGAGGGGTCAAAAGTTGATATTTTGTGTCAGTTGAGTCATTTGCATGTAATAAGGTCTACTTAGACCATTTTGTGTACGTATGAGTCTCAGTAGGGTCCTAGGAGTAAAAGTGTTCAAAGTTTGTAAATATTGCAAAAGTTGCAAATGTTGTAAAGCAACTTTGCATTTTTTGGTCTTGGCGGGTAATATGGTGTTTGTTGAGTTTTAAAACTTGAATGTTGGTTATAAACGGTTGGAAGTTGAATGATCATGCCTCTTAAACCTTGTGGCATCAACCAAATGTTGGTTGTTGAAGTTTTGTTGAAGAATAAGCAATTGAAACCTCAGTTTTCTGCATTTTCTGAATGTTTCTTGTCTGATCTGGTGAATAGTACGGACGTGTATGGCCTTCTTATGGCCTAAAACTTGTTGGAGATTGTGATGTTGTGTGTCCTCTAAATCCTGCCTTTTGAAGCACGTAATTTCATTAAGTTTGGAGCAAATAGGAGCATTTTTACCAAAAACCGTTTGAAACCTTAGGTTGAGTGTGCCCTGAGTGAAAATAATGGTTTCCTCTCCATTCCACCGGTGAAAAATGCTAAAACTTGGTGGACTGGCTTGGAATAGGGTAGGTTTTATTGTCCTAAAGTTGCAGGAGCAAAGGAGAAGGTTTGCATGTGCTGGGCTAGATTGAAGATCTGAAATCTTCATGCATTAGACCAAAGAGACCATGAAAGGAGCATCAAAAAGGTGTTAGAAGAGTTGGAAATGGATTGGTGGCTATTGGAACATGTTAATGAATGTGTGAGGACCCTATCTAAGTCAGGGAGTGGCTTGAAAATCTCTGGAACCCTGTTTGTGTGAAAGCCTTAGTTGCAACAAGCTTAATTTTGGCCCTTTAAGGCCTATTCCAAAGTGGGACAGTCAAAATTAGGGCCTTGTGTTCCAAAACAACCATAACCCAATTTTTGATATGTTGTAGAAGAGCCAAATGGGTATTCAAATCTGCCTTCAAGTTTTGATTTCAAGGTTTGCTCCACAAGTTAGGGTAGAAAAGGTCAGTTTGGAGGGCTACTCGGCATAGGGGTGTCTAGGAAGGAAAACATTAAAGTTTGAAGTTTCCAAATTAGTGTATAGCTTTGTTACATTGTACTTGGTGTATCTACCCTGTGTAGGGTCCTCCTGGTGTTAGTTAGGGTGGTTATTTTGCTTTGTGCCTCTTATGGAGTTGTGGTCTAGTATGCACCTAAGAGTGACTTTGATCGTGGAAACTACAAGCTTTGTTTTGAGATGTTAAAACCATTGAATCCTTTTGTACCTCTGCATCAAATTGGTATCAAAGCAGGCGGTTCTGAGCGTGCGGATAGAGCGCCAAGAGAGAGGCAATTTGCACCAGGACCCACGAGTGAAGAGGGAAGTGAGCAGAGGTTTTGGGGACACAAGCAGATCGCCGAACGTGAGGCAGCTTGTGATGGAACCTGTTGATAGTGGAAGCGCAAGTGAAGTCCAAAAGTACTATTGCAGATGTAGAGTGATTCAGGACAGTCATATGAGAGTTCAGGAACAAGCTGCAGATTCAAGAAGTGGATTTAGAGGAGGTAGATCAGATTCAAGGGGCAGATTTGGAAGCCAAAGAGGAGGATCAAATGGATTTACAGGGAAATGTTATGCATGCAACAAATTTGCAGGCCATCAAGCATGGCAATGCACTAAAAATCAGTCCACTACTTCATTTGGAGGAGAAAGAAGAAATCAGTTTGTACAAGAAGAGGACAATGAGAGTGTAAACTCTCCATCACAACATGCTGGTCCAGAAGTTGGTGAGTCTTTCATGGTGAGAAGAACTCTAATCAAAGTACCAATGGAGAAAGAACATCCACAAAGGAAGTCTCTCTTCAAAACCACATGTAAGTGTTTGGGTAAGTGTTGCAAAGTAGTGATTGATTCAAGTAGCACTGATAATTTGGTCTCTGTAGAGATGGTAGAAAAGCTTAAGTTGAAAAGAATCCCTCATACTACTCCTTATACTATTTCTTGGCTTAACAAAGGTCAGCAAGTAGTTGTAAATGAACAAAGTTGGGTTGATTTTCATATAGAGGGATACAAGGATAGGGTTTTGTGTGATATAATACCAATGGATGTGTGTCATTTGCTTTTGGGAAGGCCGTGGCAGTATGATAGGAGTGCCAAATATGATGGCAGAAAAAACACATATGTTATAGAAAAAAATGGAGTTTCCTGCACCCTTACACCATTGAAGGATGAAAGCCAAAACCCACAAGTGGAGTCTAGAGTGATGACAATGGGTACAAAGGAGTTTTTAAAGCCAATAAAAGAGGAAGAGGTAGGCCATACAATGGTGAGCAAACCTAGGACTGTTCTGACATCAACAAGCATTGAAGAGTTGCCTTGGAAAGTTCAAGATGCAAGAAGGATCATGTAGACATAGTGGTGAATGAACTTTCTGACTCTTTTCTTTCAAGGAGAGATGTTAGTCACCCTATAGTTTTTGTTCTAGGGGCTGGTCTGTCCTATACAGCAGCCTATGACAAACAAAATAAACAATGGAATGTGTCTCAAGAAAGGGGTGGTGACAACACAAATGATGTACTTGTTTGGAAGATTGCAAATGAAGGGAATTTTAATGCTAAAGGCAAGAGGATTGTTTTGAACGAGATTGCAGAGTTAAGCAAGCAACATTTGAGGGGAAAAGGAAGTATGGAGCAGCATAATGATCAAACTGAGTTGCAATTGGAAAATGGACAGTTAGACAAGCAGCCACTACAAGTGGAGCAGCAAAAGAGAGTTGCAGATGTCAGTGACTGTAATGCTGAAGGTACCAAGGTTAGTTATGATTTACTTCTTCCAGAAGAGGGCAGTAACACTAATCACGAATCCATACTTGTTGACATTATGGTTAGAGACAAAGAGAGAAGACAAAGTGCTCTTGATGAGATTGCAAACTTGAGAGACAAGAAACCTAAGGTGAAAATGAAACAAGCCATTGCAGGGGAACTAGTTACTTTTGGAGTGCATGACATCCATCAAGAAAAAAGGGATCAGTTACAAGGAAGAGGTGCAAATGGGGAACAGGTTTCTATTGACAAGTTCAACTACTTTTGCCAAGTGTTCAAGAAACCTAAAGTGAAGATGAAGCAAGCATGGAACTGTTCCAAAGAAGACAATGTGAAAAGACTTAAAGACATCAGGCAAGAGATTTCAAGCATGGTTCTCATGTTCCTACCCTCCATTCAAGTGGAGCTTAAATCTTTTCTTCCCCGGGAGTATGGTGCAGGGGCACCATAGGTTTTCATGCCCCAAGAGGGGTCAAAAGTTGATATTTTGAGTTGGTTGAGTCATTTGCATGTAATAAGATCTACTTAGACCATTTTGTGTTGGTATGAGTCTTGGTAGGGTCCTAGGAGTAAAAGTGTTCAAAGTTTGTAAATATTGCAAAAGTTGCAAATGTTGTAAAACAACTTTGCATTTTTTGGTCTCGGCGGGTAATATGGTGTTTGTTGACTTTTAAAACTTGAATGTTGGTTATAAACAGTTGGAAGTTGAATGGTCATGCCTCTCAAACCTTGTGGCATCAACTAAATGTTGGTTGTTGAAGTTTTGTTGAAGAATAAGCAATTGAAACCTCAGTTTTCTGCATTTTCTAAACGTTTCTTGTCTGATCTGGTGAATAGTATGAACGTGTACGGCCTTCTTATGGCTTGAAACCTGTTAAAGATTGTGATGTTGTGTGTCCTCTAAATCCTGCCTTTTGAAGCACTTAATTTCATTAAGTTTGGAGCAAATAGGAGCATTTTTACCAAAAACTGTTTGAAACCCTAGGCTGGGTGTGCCCTGAGTAAAAATAATGATTTCCTCTCCATTCCATACGTGAAAAATGCTAAAACTTAGTGGAATGGCTTGGAATAGGGTAGGTTTAATTGTCCTCAAGTTGCAGGAGCAGAGGAGAAGGTTTGCACGTGTTGGGTTAGATTGAAGGTCTGAAATCTTCATGCATTAGACCAAAGAGACCATGAAAGGAGCATCAAAAAGGTGTTAAAAGAGTTGGAAATGGATTGGTGGCTATTGGAACATGTTAATGAATGTGTGAGGACCCTATCTAAGTCAGGGAGTGGCTTGAAAATCTCTGGAACCCTGTTTGTGTGAAAGCCCTAGTTGCAACATGCTTAATTTTGCCCTTTGAGGCCTATTCCAAAGTGGGACAGTCAAAATTAGGGCCTTGTGTTCGAAAACAACCCTAACCAAATTTTTGATATGTTGTAGAAGAGCCAAATGGGTACTCAAATCTGCCTTCAGGTTTTGATTTCAAGGTCTGCTCCACAAGTTAGGGTAGAAAAGGCCAGTTTGGAGGGCTACTAGGCCTAGGGGTGTCTAGGAAGGAAAACATTAAAGTTTGAAGTTTCCAAATCAAAGTATAGCTTTGTTACATTGTACTTGGTGTATCTACCCTGTGTAGGGTCCTCCTGGTGTTAGTCAGGGTGGTTGTTTTGTTTTGTGCCTCTTATGGAGCTGTGGTCTAGTATGCACCTAAGAGTGACTTTGATCATGGAAACTACAAGCTTTGTTTTGAGATGCTAAAACCATTGAATCCTTCCCTACCTCTGCATCAATTCCTCACATGCTGAATATGCCTCATTTTTTGTATGTATTTTTCATGTGCCAACTTTCCTATAAAAGACAAAAATGACAATCAATCACCAAGAACAAAAGTTGAGGCATTTGGAGTCTCTGCACAGTTCAACCCTATGGGATCATGTATTGGCAATCAAGAGATGAAGAATGATTTAACAGTTAGATGCTTTAGTACAGCATGTTGTTTGAGCAAGTTTTCTGAGTGAGGCAAGCTTGTAAAGCATTGTAGAAGTGTTGTGAAAGTTTACAATTTTCATGAAGGCTCAATTTGACCAAATGATTTGTAAATATTGCATGATGATAGTGGAGAGGAAGAGACACAACCCAACTCTTCCAAATTTCTTCCCACATTTGGTTTTTTTAAGGTAGATTATTCTATTGATTCTCTCTTCCATGCTTGCTTTATTCTTTTACACGCAAAGTTTCATTCCATACAACTACTTGACAAATTCCAGCACTTAAGAAAGCATATAAATTTAATTTTTAATTGATAGCAATCATAGTTCTTGATTACAACAGCAAATAGATGTAGAATTCAGGAATATACAACTTGAATGAGCAAATTTCTTTGTTACACCATTGATTTTGTGGATTAGAAGAGTCACATATTGGTAGTAGCATAAAAGGGGTGTGAAATCTAATTTATATCATTGTAGGTATGTATTTGTGCACCAATGTACCATGGGGACATGCCCCTGCCGCTGCCCCCGCGCCTCCCCCCCAAAATCCCCATGTTTCCGAGACAAGGTGGGGGAGACATCCCCCCACCTTTCCGCCACCTCTGTCAAGATGCCCGAGATGCCGCCAGGACGACGGGGATGCCCAGGCATCTCCCATGGCCGGCAAGGAGGAAAAGTAAAAATTTAAAAAAAAAAATTGGTTTGGGCACCCAAGGCTGAACCCTCATGGCAAATGGGGCCCCACCAAACCCTCTAAAACCCTATATGACACCCTCAAATCCTCACAATCACTCACAAATTCATTCCAACAGTAAGGTTGAAGAGGAGCAAAAGAGTGAGAGTGAAGTGTTGCAAATGCAAGAAAGTTGAGGAGGAGCAAGAAGAGGGATTCTACACCAAGTTGGGAGGATTTTTCAAGCACAAGGTAGGATTCCATGACTGGTTTTTTTATTTTATTAACTAGTTTCATTTTTAATTTTGTTCATAATTTCATAGACATGGCTACAAGTGTATTAGCAAATAGCATATTAAATTTTAATTGTTCCATGTTCATTGTTCATATTGTCATCAAAATTTAAACTTTTGTCAAACTAGGATGAAACTTTTGTGTATCCTCTGCTTTTGCACTTCGTGCGACCTTAAGTAAGAGAAACAAAAATGAAATCCTTAGTTGACAAAGATTAAGAACAAAGATTTTTATTTGTGTATCCTTTGCTTTTGCACTTCGTGTGATCTGGAGTAAGAAAAACAAAAAGAAATTCTTTTTGTCTTAATCCTTTGCAATATGCTACGTAGCTGCATGCATAGTTTGAATTTTTAATTTTAATTTTAGAATTATAAACTTATAAATTTTATATTGTTTATTGCAGTGTCACAATGAGTTCTCTTGGCATGAGTGAGGATAAGGTTGAGGTTCACTCTCACAGTGAAATTGAATCTGATTATGCACCTAAGGCTAATGAAAATGTAGAAGCAAAGAGGGGTGACCGTGTGACCCAAACCTCAAGTTCCATGGCCAGTGCAACTACAAATATGAATTACCCCTCCACAATACTGGCAAATTATGCTAAGGGTCCCTTTGATCCTAAGTCTCCCTTGAAACAATTTGCAACAAAATTACAAAGCAAACTTATGACATATGGGGGCACAAAGTTGTGGAAGTGCCACTTTTGTGACCTTGAATTTCAAGGCAGCATTACTAGAGTTAATTCCCACCTCCTTCATATCCAAGGAAAAGGTGTGGAAATATGTGATTTTTTGGCATCACCAACTAACCTCAAATTCAGGGCTAAGATATGTAGGCTATGGGGTGTTGGTGGTGAAGACAATGCACCTGCAGTTGCACCTATATTTGTTTCTTTGTCTCATAGGCCAAGGGGTAATCAGGGCCAGCCACACAGTTCTACTTCTACTTTGCAGAGGCAATTTACCCGTATGCCATCTTCTACTTCAGGGACCCATGCAACAAAGGCTAGGGGGGAACACAAGTTGACAACTGATGCTCCTAACCCAAGAGCTGAATTATTCAATGCGCAGATGAAGGATGATGCAAATGATGCCATTGGAAAATTCTTCTTTTCCAATGACATTCCATTCCATGTGGCTCGATCTCCTTATTATAAGTTGGCGATGGCGACGATAGCAAAGGCAAGACCATCATATGTGCCACCCAGGAAGACAAAATTGAGGACCACAATCTTGGATAAGAACTATTCCAAGATAAATGTGTTAATGGAGAAAAAGAAGGAATGTTGGGTAGCAAATGGAAGCAGTATTGTCATGGATGGGTGGACACTAGACGAACATTAGGCAATGTCCACTCATCAATATCATGGTTACATGTTCAAAGGGCCCATATTTTCTTAAGGTAGTTGATCGTTCAGGGCATCGCAAGGATGCCAATTTTCAGTTTCAAATCCTCAAGGATGCTATTGAAGAGATTGGGCCACAAAATGATGTCCAAGTAGTGACAGATGCAGCTCACATGTGCAAAGCTGCAAGGAAACTGATTGAGACAACTTATAGACACATTTGGTGGACTCCTTGTGTGCATTCCATGAATAATGCACTCAAAGATGGGGAAAGATTGATTGGATCAAAGTAGTGGTCAATGATGTTAGAGATGTGCAAATGTTTATCTACAACCACCATACTTCACATGCACTCTTCAGGACCTTCTCTAAGAAGGAATTCTTGAAACCTGTTGAGACTAGCTATGCATCCTATTTCATTCTCTTCAAGAGAATGCTTGAGTTGCAAGAGGCATTGCAACTAATGGTTATGATAGCAGAATGGAATCGGTGGCCTGAGTCCAAGACAGAGCAGGGGAAGAGGATGAAGGATGTAGTGAAGAGTGATGTTTTTTGGGTTGATGCAAAATACATAGTCTCCAACATTACTCCCATTTTCCAAGTCATTAGATATGGGGATGCCAATGCACCTAGCCTTAGAGAGGTGTATTAGTGCATTGATTCTATGCTAGGCCAAATGAAGGTTGTCATGCAAGAGAAGGGCCCCAAATTAGCATTCTAAAATGAGCACACTCAGCCAATCATTCAAAAGAGATGGGAGAAGCTCAACACTCCCTTGCACATGGTTGCCTATGCATTGAACCCCAAGTGGTACGTGCAAAGGCCTGGTAGAGTTACACCCTTACATGAAGTTGAGGTGAAGGCAAGGTTCTTTAGGGCCATTCAAAAGACGTATGATCCTATAGAGGTCGGCATCATTTGTACTAAGTGGACAAAATGTGCCACTCTTAGGGGTTATTCTAAGGCGGCCAAGATGGATATGGGAACTATGGCACAGGAGGACCCAATTTTGTGGTGGAATTGCCATGGACCAATTTCTTTGACTACCACTCTAGCCATTCGATTGCTATCTCAGATTTCTAATTCTTCAGCTACTGAAAGAAACTGGTCTACTTATAGCTTTATCCACTCTCTTAAGAGGGACAAACTTACCTCTAGGAGAGCAGAGAAGCTTGTGGTTGTACATAGTGCTTTGTGTTTCATCAAACACTTGTGTACAAAGAGATTCTAGTGGCACAATGGGATGTAGAGCCAGAGGAGCCAGCACAGATTGATGAGGATGCTACAGTTACACAAGCAGGGCCAGTTGGTATTAGTTTGATGGAGCTTGAGCATGTGTCCACTTCCAACAATTCTAGTGATGAGGAGTTTGGGGATGATTAGAGGCCTCACTTCACTGCATTTTGTTATTTTGACATGATTGTACTTATTGTAATCATCATTATGAAATCTTGAATATAAAATTTGAATTCGGCATTTTCATTGTTCAAACTTCAATGCTAATAACTTAATTGTTAAGTAGTATTAATACTATTATAGTATTTAAGTATTTTAAATTTTAATTTGTAATTTCAATTTGCCAAAGTTTCATTTGTAAATTCAACATTGTAATTCTTATACATCTTTTTATAACTATTTTTTCAAGTACCTATATGTATATCAGCACCACCCCTCTACCGCACACACACCCCCACCCCCCCCGGCCCGGTCACCGTCCCCACATCCCCCCATCAAGAAACTCCGTGGAACACTGTTGTGCATGTAATCATTGCAAATTAAATGAAAGATAGTAGGTGGTAGACCATAGCTGTAACAAACATCAATCTTCTGCTCTATGTGTGTTGGTTTTGTAGTATATTGCATTGAATTGACACAAAAGTAATTTAAATCAGAAATGAACAATTGCACACTGTAAATATCCAAGTCAATCATGGATCGAACTGTTATGTATCCCTTTGAAGAAACTAAACGAGAACTTATGGTCTACAATAGAATGAAATCTCACCAACACTAAAATCAAAGTTGAGGTAAATGATAGATTTTCTTTAAGTTATAGACCTATACTGAGAAGTCTCTTAAAAGAGAGGGAACAAAGAAACTTGAGCCTCGATACCATGGAATCTACAAGATTATGGCACATTTAGAAAAGATTGCAAACACTCTTCAGCTGTCAGCCATAAATTACTAAATTCATAATGTCTTCCATAGAGGACACACAGGTTCCAGAGGAGAGTATGGTATGTACATCACAGATGACAGTACCACAATATGGTGTCTTCATACCTATGCAGATTAGGCACATAGGAAGTACAGAATGGTCTAATAAACGCACTGCATATCATGTGTATCATGAACCTTAAAACTTACTCAACTTGAAAAAAATCATAAAGCAAATGCCAAACTTCAACACCTCGCTTCCTGTGATGATGAAGTACATGTTTTGACTCGAGAATGTATTTTAGCAACAAAGAAAAGAAGTTAAGGAGTGAGATACTACTTGAATATCTCACACATGGAATGATATGCCATAAGAGGATGCTGCATGGCAGGATCAGAAATACTGTAATACTACCCAACACTACAATTGCTTTGGGGCAAAGCAATTTAAGGAAGAGATGCTGTTGCAGTGCTTAAACACTGATCATTATTACCTTGTGGGTCCAATGGAAACACTTGTATGGATCCGCTAGAAATGTGTTTGTTAAATTTTGTATTTATTGGTTGATGGGGCACGGGCTTGTAGGACCACTTAGGCTTTTGTTCATTACATACTTCTTTAAGAAAACTAAATATCACACGTACAGACAACGAAAGGATCTAGTGTGAGAAAAATTATAATTTAGGACTGTCGTTGTTAGAAAAGGATACGTTTTGGGAAAGAAGCTCTTTTGCACAGGTCTAACAATTATGTTTGGTTGAAACAGATACACCGCTGTCCTCAATTTAGTAGGGTTTGACATCCACACCTCCTTACGAAAGTTCCCATCTTTTTTATGTAATATTCATCTATTTTTAACAATATTGTACCTCTGACTTTCTAGTAGTTATATATTTGAAATTTATTGCCAGCATTTACATATCTCTACTGTGTAAGTAAATAGGGTTTCCATAATGTAATATTATGTAGTTTATTTTTCTCAGATTTTTTACTACAAAGAATATTATTATACTAAACTACTTTAACTATGTGATGTATTTTCATACTCAAGTCGTCTCCACATTACCCATTTTCTACAAGTAATCAATACTATAATGACCTTTCTCTCATGAAAGTAACTAATTGTCATAAGGCAAGGGAACTCACAAAGAAAACAAGCACCTCTAAGTATTTGTAGTACGGGGGAGGAATTGTGATTATTTTAAAAGCCACAGCTTTGGGCTTTTCACCCTCTAGCATCTAGCCTATTTCTATTTTACTGAACTTTCAGATTTAGTTTCTAGTAATCTTAAATTTCCCGTAGTTTCAGATTTCTATAAACTTCCTTTTTCAGAATTCGGTCATACCATAGTCGGTCTAGTTTCAGCAGTTTCATCTTCAGTTTTAGCAGTGATCAAACTAAGATCGTCACATTTTAAATAAAGTGACCCTCAAAGAACCGAAAAATATTGGTCTGCAAGTTCGAGTTGCCAAAGCATCAGGCACTTCACTCTGCGAGTGACAGGATCTTTTCTCATGGAGAAAACAGGCCTGAACCCAACAAAATTACGGCAAGTTCTACATAGTAGGCTTATCTGCCATAGTTTTGGTTAGATTGGCCTCGCTGAGCAAGCGTGCCCACAACGATTTGTTTGGATAATTTGATCTATGCGGACACCAGTTTAAACCATTGGGTTTTGCTCCATTTCAACAGAGAAATTATTGGTGTTGGTTTGCTTCATGTATCTGTCTCTCAGCATCTGACAGCTGTGTGGGTAAACGTTATAGTTCTTGTCTGGTATCATACGTTGCCCGTGCTCTACTGTCACTATACCAAGCTTCTGTAACATTAGCTAATATAACATTAATTATTTACTTCACCTGATTAATAAATCAACGGGCAACAAATTGAAGTCCAGGACAAAACAGTGTACTAACTAAACGAGCATTTCTCCCCCAAATTCACTAGAGACAAAAAAAAAACTCCAATGGAACAATTTACGAGCTACGCAAATTGTGATGGGAGATGTCGGAAAATAACATTAAAAAGAATTAATTTCATGGGCTTCAAACAAGAGAAACACCCACAAAAACCCCAAAAGATTTCAAAAAAATGCATAATAAAAATGTAGCTTCTTCTAGGTTGCAAATCCAGTAAAACAAGAAACATACCATTATGAGAGCGCGAATGTTGACGAGCATAATTAATCATATCAGAGGCGGTATTGTCGGCAGAGCTACTGGTGGTGCTTCCATACAAGCGTCTTGTGAGGACTGGGTAATGTCTGCATCTTCTCGCCCATTTTGTTGCTACCGCTGTTGCAAGCCTGCCTGCCATTAAAATTATCTTCCTTTTCTATTCAATCATCTACGTACTGCGATCAAACTTTCAAGTCTCGACCGCCTTCGAAACAATGAGTTTCTGATTTAAGTAAGAAATACTATACTGTCGTCTCTATGCTAAACAGTTTTTCAAATAATCTTTAACATGAATGAATGAATGAAAGATTTTAATGACGTCCGCGAGACCGAACAGTCTATGGGACCGAGACAAAACAGGCCTAATTTGTCTTCATACTCTTTTCCAAGTCAGATCTCCTGCTGTTAAGTTTGACTAGAAGGCTAGCCGTCTGATTAATCTTATCTTCCTCAAATAGCTGGTGCATATTGTCCACTTTCAAACTATTTTCATGTTGAGTGCGGATATCCTCGTAAGCAATGCATTCCATGATGAAGTGCCATTCTGTTTCCACAACCCCTTTATTGCAGAAAATACAAGTTCTTTCTTCCCAAGTTTCCTTGGGTATCTTCCACCTACCGGTCTCACACCTAAGGTGATGTGATCCCGTCCTCAATTGTGCCACTAACAACCTCGCTTTCCCTTTAATATCTGCACCTAAATAAGTTTTTTCACCATGATCCTTTGTCGGGTTAAACTCTTTGATGTAGTATGCTTTTTTTCGCCCAATCTGGTTTGTCCACATGGCAGTTCTGAATTTTTCAGTCACATAGCTTTTTATTTCACTATTGGTGCTAGGACACTCATGCAAATTGATGTCCCACTTGTTCATCCACTTGTGGTTTTGTTTCATCCAAGTTTTCTTCCTACGTTCTAGCGTCTCCTTCATAGCTGTTTTGGGCCAACGGTGGTTATCCATGTTTTCAACCTTCTTTAAATAGCTTATCAACCGGATTAAAGCCGATGCTTCCAATGGAAAAGACCCTGTTTCAGCTAAAAGAATTTCATAGGGGACAGTGGTTTTGACTTTGAGACTGCTTGTTATTAGATGTTTTTGAATTCTTTCTAGTTGTCTCCAACTGCATTTTGACATACTATTTCCCCATACCTCACACCCATAAAGTATAACCGGAGCAACAAGCAAACCAAAAAGGGTTTTCTTGGTTTTCCAATCCCAAAGCTCGGCTTTTCTACACCTATTTTGTAGAAGGTAAGAAGCTTTCCAACCTCCCTGTATCCTTTTCGTCCGACAAGTCTCCCAACTGAGCTTATAATGAAAGTCAATCCCAAGGTACTTGTATTCTTTGACTATTTCAAGCGGGCTGCCTTCAAAAAGAAAGGTATTCTGGTTATCTTTTCTATTCAATGAGAAAATCATGATTTTGGTCTTGGTGATATTCACTTGCATCCCAACCTCATGACAAAAGAGTTCTAGACCTTTCAGATGTTCTCTTAACCCATGTGCTGTTTTTGAAATTAGGATAAGATCATCAGAATATAAGAGTAGCTTCACCACATAACCTGCCAATTGAATACCATCCCCATCCGTCTTGCTTAACCAAGCTTCCAACTTATCAATGTATAACCCAAAAAGCGTGGGAGATAGAGGACAGCCCTGTTTAACTCCAATGTCGCTACCAAAACATTCTGACATACCATCCCTTGTTCTGATTTTAGCTCTAACATTCTCGTACAATCTGTGAACAGCTGCTCTATATACATTTGGGATGCCTAATTCCTCCATTCTATTCCATAGTTTGTCTCTAGGTACCGTGTCAAAAGCTTTCTTGAAATCAACAAAACAGCAATAAGCTTCCTCGCCCTGAGTGTTCCAAACTTTCTCAACCAAATGCCTAAGGGTGATGCAGTGATCAATGGTAGAGTGTCTTGACCTAAAGCCTGCCTGTCCCTTTGCTCTTTTGCCCTCATTTTCTGCCCAACTGCTGATCCTACGCTCAATCATGCTCCCAAAGAGCTTGCCAAAGATAGGATTGACCATAATCGTACGGTAGTTAGATGGATTGTTGATATCACCACTTTTGAATAGAGGAATGACCACACTAGTGGTCCACTCCATAGGAAATCCCTCTTGATTGACATTATTGAAAATTCTTTTTATGTAAGGAGCAAGAGTCTCGATCCCCCATTTTAAGAATTCAGCCTGCAACCCATCTATGTCCTGTGCTTTACCACTTGCTAAATTCTTTATTCCTTGTTTGATATCATCCACAGTGAATAGTTCCATTGATGTGTTAATAACAGGTGGATGGTCTTTCTCATGAACCCGCTCGTAAAGAAGCCTAGCATACTCTAGCCATTGGCCATCTGTAATACTGTTTTCAGTCCTCTTTTTCTTTTGCTGCAATTCTCTCCAAAAACCTTTAGGGTTCTGTTTTCCAAGCGAGATTAGCTCCTTCCTTCTTTCATTTACATAATCATATTTTTTTGACTGCACCAATTTTTCATATTTTTTCTTGTACTCTTTGTCCATTCCTTTCTTTTTTAGTGATCTCTTGGCTGCCTTACATTCTTCATCATACCAAGGATTTGCCGGGAAAGTGTTTGTAGCCTTCATCTTGGGGTGGGACCTTTTGCATGCATTTAAAGCCTTGTGAATTATTGGGATCAGCGAATTGCTGTGAATGTGGATGTCCCCATCCTTTGTCGCTTTGACCTCTCCGTTGTTTTTTAAATCATGGAAATGCTGTTTAAGAACAGCGTTAAATCTTTCTCTATTTTCTTTATTCAAGAGGATTTTACCCTTGGGGAGGGTTTTATTTTGCATGTGCTGAACCTGTTTAATGTGTTGGCTGATTGGGGACATGCGGAGTTTAACCAGAAGAGGTAAGTGGTCAGATTTCATCCCAATAGGGCAGTCCTCGATATCAAACTCTAGCAATCTAGAAACAAAACCTTGAGAGCAAATCACATAGTCCACCACACTTTGACCATTATACGTTTTGCAAGTGATACCCCCCGACTTTGGCCAATCTCTCATCCCATTACAAATAACCATGCCAAACAGACTACAAAGCCCAAGTAATTCAGTCCCAAACGGGGTCACATCCCCATTGTCATCTTGGGATGTTCTTTCCCAATATTGATCTCCACCTTCCTTTAACCATAAAGGATTGTTCTCCCCTTTTTCATCCCTGCTCAGCTGAAGAGACTGATTATTAGCTGTCCTTGCATTAAAGTCACCCATTAAGACAACATCTCCAAGTGCGCTGAAAATAGATATGTCTCTTTTTAGTGAGGCATACGGGTCTTCATTGTCTAAATTTCTCTTCTTATAGAACTTAGAATTTTTTGGAGCAAAGTAACAAGCAGCCCTCAAAAGGCCGCCCTCAAAAGGCTTTCCACGTTGTATGAAAAGAAATTAGCCAACATGGGGCATCACGCTATAAACAAGAGCATGTTGATCTCCATTGTTCACAAGGTTTTGGAGAGTGTAAGAGGGCTAGGCCTAAGAGGGCAATTACAACTACTTTACCAGCAAATCCATGGTTTGATGAAGAGAGCAAGATAACAAAAAGAAAAATTTGTGAGGGTGGTAGGACCACAAAAAACAAGAAAGATTATGAAAAGATGATACGGAACAAAAAAGAAAAATATGTGAGCACAAGAAGATTGGAGCTAATTGCCCTTGGAAAGAACAACCCCAAGAAATTCTAAAAGGAGCTACATCAAAAAAGAAAACAAGTGGAAAACAATATCACAAGCTCTCAATGGTTGGAATATACAAAGTTATTGTATGAGCGGGAACAAGATAAACATAGACCTCCTACAATCAAGGCTACCACTGAACTTTTCACCATCAAAGATATCAATCAAGACATAAAAAGGTTGGCTAGGGGAAAAGCACAAGATATTGATGGGTTGCAAGCAAAATTCTTAAAATGGGGTATTGAGGTCCTTGCACCTTGCATCAAGGGCATTTTCAACAGGGTTATCCAAGAGGGCTTTCCAAAAGGGTGGACAACTAGTGTTGTTATTCCATTATACAAAAGTGGGGACACAAATAACCCATCAAACTACCGCACTCTTATGATTAATCCGCTTCTTGGAAAACTTTTTGGAAGCATGATTGAGCGCAGAATTAGTAGTTGGGCTGAGAAAGAAGGAAAAAGAGCAGAGGGTCAAGTTGGTTTTAGACCAAAGCATTCCGCTATTGATCACGGTATTACTCTTAGATTTTTTATTGAAAAAATGTGGAATGTTCAAAGGGAAGAGGCCTTTTGTTGCTTTGTAGAGTTTAAAAAATCCTTTAACACAGTGCCACAGGACAAGTTGTGGAATAGAATGGAGGAACTGGGAGTCCCAAAGGTGCTTAGGGTGGTTGTTCATAGGCTGTATGAGCAGGTCAGAGCTAAAATCAGAACAAACGAAGGTATGTCTAAGTGATTTGGCAACGACATTGGGGTCAAGCAAGGTTGCCCGCTTTCCCCAATGTTATTTGGGCTTTACATTGACAAGTTGGAAGAGTGGATAGACAAAGTTGGTGGGGAAGGTATTCAGTTGGTCAATTATATAATAAAATTGCTCTTGTATGCAGATGATCTCATTCTAATCGCTAAAACAACACATGAGCTAAGAAAACATTTGAAAGCTCTTGAATCCTTTTGTAAGGAAGTTGGGATGCAAGTGAATAATAGTAAAACTAAAATAACGATCCTCTCTCTACGAAGGAAAAAGTGGAAAATTAGCTTTATCTTTGAAGGAAAACTGCTGGAAATTGTGGATGAATAGAAATACCATGGGTTGGATTTTCACTACAACTTCAGTTGGGAAACTTGTAGAGAAAAAAGAATCCAAGGGGGTTGGAAAGCACTTTACTCTCTAGAAAATAGGTGTAGAAATGTTGAATTATGGGATTGGAAAACCAAGAGAACATTGTTTGGCTTACTTGTGACCCCAGTGGTTCTATATGGGTGTGAAATTTGGGGCAACAACATGTTAGATCATAAATGGAGGCAAGTGGAAAGAATTCAAAAGCATCTAATTGTTAGCAGCCTTAAACTCAAAACTACAATACCTTATGAGATTTTATTGGCGATGACAAGCACCTTCCCCTTGGAAGCTTCAGCGATGATTCAGTTACTAAGTTACCTACAGAAGGTCCAAAATATAGAGAACCATCGTTGGCCTAAGCTAGTTGTAGAAGAAGAGTTGGATAGAAGAAAGAATGCATGGATGAAACAAAACAAAAAATGGATGGAAAAGCGGGGTGTGAATATGCATGATTGTCCAAGTACAAATGAATAAATTAATAAATATGTGAAGCAAAAATTCAAAAATCCTATATGGACAAAACAATCAGGGTGAAAAAAAGATTACTATATCGAAGAATTTAATCCCAAGGGGGACCATGAAGAAAAGGCCTATATAGGAGCAAATATTAAATGGAGAGCAAAGATGTTGATAGCTCAGCTTCGTACTAGCTCACATCGTCTTAGATGTGAAACAGGCAGATGGACGGTTCCTAAAGAAGAGTGGGAAAAAAGAATATGTTGATTTTGTGACATGGGATTGGTGGAGACAAAATGACACTTTGTTATGGAGTGCTCAGCGTATAAAGATATTTGGGCTAGTTATGAGGACACCTTACAAGTTGATAACTTAAATATCTTGTTTGAGGAGGAAAGGTTGGTCAAATCGGCAAACTACATCATTAAAATTCACTGTCGTAGGGTTGACCTCGAGCGAAGATCTCAAATTGTTTAGGGTCTTTTCTTTTCACTGGTGGTCTTGTGTTGTTCCTAGGTCCCATAGGTTGTTGTGGCCTCGTGGACATTATTAAAATATTTCATTTCATCATTTACGGTGATGATACTAAGGGTAAGGTCCCATGGAGGGGGGCTTCCTTAAAAATATCAATGTACGTTGCTTAGCTTTTTTAGGAATATTTAAAAGTTCTTGGTCCCATGGATTTAATCTTGCAATTCTGCTTAAAATTTAAGGAATGAACTGTAGTGCTTTGATAAAAAATAATAAATAAATGAAAATTCTCTCATTTTTATTTTCTAATAAGAATTTAAAATTTAGATGAGAGACAAGTGGCATAAAAAACTCATAAGCTGTAGGGGCAATTTCTAGCCCCACCCCAATTTCACCAGCTGAAATATCCATTCCTAAAATGTAGGGTCTCCTATTTTTCTGGAAAGGATTCCAATTAATCCCATAGCACATTTTTTTTCCCATGGGACCTCCTGCTCCATGAAAATAGAAGCCCAAGCCCCCCATGGGACCATATAGTAAGGATATGATCAATTGTGCTTATTTTTTATCCTCCAAAAATAAGTGTAATTTAAATTATATATTGTAAGAGTTAGTAAAGTAAAATAAAAATAAAAAATAAAAAATAAATAAAGGAAAGTTTTAAATAAGAAAGTGCATTAGAGGAAAATTTCAAACGATGAAAAGAGAAACTACAATAATGACAAAGAGAAAGATTATGTAATATAAACCAACCTTGAGCAAGGCATCCAAAAGAAAGCCTTGAGGTGAAGCCTCCACTCAGGAAATCTATCCTATAATGAAGACAATAACCAACCAAAATGTCAACCAAAAGTAATACAAATGCCCCAACAATGGTAGGTCTACCAACACAAGAAACAAATAAAAGAGGAGCCACAAGGAAAAAAGATAATGATAGAAAAAAAACAACTAGAAAGACAAAATAATCATAACCCAAAAAGGGGGACAACAAGCCACGAACAAAGACAAAGAAAATCGTACAAAAGCAAAATGAACCATTAGGCTTTGTTGATGAGGGAAATGTATCAAATAAGGTAACTTATGCCCTCCAACTTTCCATGATAACCCATCTATCCTCCACACTTTGAAGATCATCCTTATAAAGAGAATTGGTAAATTCCTTATTACTACCAATGGTCCACAATTACTTATGATCATTAAAGAAGTTTGTCTTAATAGTGTCAAGAGTTGTAACTAACATGACAATAATGAGTATATCATAGTATGAGTAAATAAGTGTCATGTAGCAAAGGTTGTTCTTTTTTTTGATAATTAAGAAAAATAATATAAGAGAAATAGTATAAGTTAAAAATGCATAGAGTCCCTTACAATACAATAAAGCTTTCCAAAAATAATAAATTAAAATAAACATAGTTTATATTTAAAACCATGTTTTAAATTTATATTGATAAATTCTAAATAGTTAATTAGAAATGAAAATATCCATGTGCATTTCATGGTTATGGACGATGGCCCGCAAAATCAAGTACACGGTTAGTCTCATAAGATTCCCTTGATTATAATACTTCTAGTTATTTTCAACAATTTGTAATGACAAAATCATAGTAAGAGGATTCACAATTCCAATGTGCTTTCAATTAAACACCCATAACCAAATTGAATCCTCAAACTTATCAAGTTCAAGTTTCCCAAGAATTAAAAAGCACACAAGTTTTTGTTGAACCTTTTGTACACCATATATATAGAAAGGACATTGCAAAGAAACAAAGTTTGAGAGACAAAACAAATATATAGGGCACACATTTGAGAAACACACAAGTTTAGTACAAGTCACCAAAAGCATAACCTTGAGTTGAAAATTTTGAGATAACAATCAATCTAAATAGCAAAGGGGGAGATACAAGATTTGATATAATTATCATTAACATGTATCAATAAATTCCCAAAAAAAAATCCTAACGGTCAAATCTACATGTAATATCTTGTAATTGTAGAAATTTGGGTAATCTAGTCTACTAGTGAACCCAAATGGAAACCCATAATTTAATAAAATTAACAATTGAATTTGATAAAAGAAAAATCATTGTCAACAAAACTTGTGATAGTCAACATAGTGAGTATATGAAATCAAAAAATGTAAAATAGCATATCAACTATGTTAGACTATATCTAGAAATGATCATAATAATCTCATGAAGTCCCAAGGCTCACAACGAAAAATATTATTCCATTAACTAAATGATATAACTTGTACAATAAAACACTATATAATAGCAAATATGTTGCAAATAAAAGATAATAATAAGCCACTTCAAGGGGGTAACCTCCAAAAGTAATTCACTTTGAGGGGGCTACCTCCAATAGTTTGCAATAAGAATAGAATTCATAATATGATGATAAAAAACTTACTACTACCTCCTATATATACCATATTTTTATCATGGATGTCACCTAAACTAACCTAACTACCTAGATATAAGACTATATAAATGATTGTATAACTTGATTAAGGGTTGTGATAGCCACAATTCGACTACATATATCCCCATGAATACTATAGTTTAATAGAACACATTACCCTCTCCTTAAACAACATTGTTCCCAATGTTGATAAAATTTGGGTGCCTTAAAAGGAATGCTTCATCTTCCAATGTTGCATCTTCACCTGGCAGATTCTTCCACTTGATTAGATACTCTATAGTCATCCTCATTTGCAACATCTTAGTGTGTGTCAAAATTATTCCCTTAGGTTTCAAAATGATTATACCCACTTCATCAGGCTCTTGTAACTCTATTTCTATTGAAAGTGTGTGTTGATCAACTTGTTGATTTTTTTGTCTTTTCCTTGTTATCCTTAAGAGTGCAGAGGGCCTCTTATTGGTGTTGCATGTGTTCTTCCATTGCTCCAACCTTTTGGTGTACCTTCAAACAATATTTGATGGATGGTGGATGATTCTCAAGTACTAATTAAATGGCCTAATCTTGGTCTCTTTTGTGTGGTAAACCATTTTGGCATCCCTCCCAATAATGATAGTGCATGGAAAAATATTATTGACCTAGGTGTCACTTCACTCCCTCCTCCTCTTCCTCCTCCTCTCCTCCTACTCCTTCCTCCTTCCTCCTCCTCTTCCTTCTCCTTCTCTTACTCTTACTCCTTTTCCTTCTACTTCTACTTATCTTCCTCCTCATTGTCCTCTTTCTTCTCTTCATCCTCCTTCTCCTTACCCTCCTTTTTCTCCTTCATCTTCTCCTACTTCTCATTCTTCTTTGTATACTCATCCTTCTTCTTATCCTTCTTCTCCTACGTACTCTCCATGTTCTTCTCCTCCCCCTTTCCTTCCTTTTACTCCTCCTTTTCTTCCTCCTCCTCCTCCTCTTCCTACTTCTTC
>VDFB02138427.1:0-20500 GCA_007258455.2 Sequoia sempervirens
AGGAGGGGATGGGGGAGATGGGGGGCGATGGGGGAGGAAGGGAGATGGGAGGAGAGGATGGGAGGTGGGGGAGATGGGGGGGGATGGGGGAGGAAGGGAGATGGGAGGAGAGGAGGGAGAGGGATGGGGGATGGGGATGGCGTGGGGGTATGGGATGGGGGGAGATGGGGGGAGATGGGAGGATGGGATGGGGGGATATGGGGGGAGATGGGAGAGATGGGATGGGAGGATGGGATGGGAGAGATGGGAGGATGGGATGGGGGGATAGGGGGATGGGGGAGGATGGGGGATAGGGGGATGGGGATGGGATGGGATGGGATAGGGGGATGGGATAGGGGGATGGGATGTGATGGTGGATGGGTATGAAGACATGGATGGGGGGGGAGAAGAGATTGGATGAAGAGAGGGGATTGGCTAGGTAGATTGATGGATGGGTAGGGGGATAAGGATAGGAGGTTAAAAGGATTGTGGGGAGCGATTATACGATAAGGATGGGGAGATGGAATGGAGTGTTCTGATGGAACGAATGATGTCTCCAAGGACTGTATCACAAAGGAAGATAGATGCCCCCACTCTAGATATGTCATGTGCGGGGAGGCATGAAGGATGCAAGACAAGTGGATGGGAAATGATGGGGAGATGGGAGGGATTGGAAGATAAGGATGGGGAGATGGAAGGGATGCATGACAGGTGGATAAGGAAGGGATATGGAAGGTAGAATGATGGGTGGATGAGGAAGATAGACGAGTGCGAAGGACAGTTGGGATAGTGTACGGATGATGGGGATGGTATGCTAAGAGGTGCCCAAAGCATGCATATATGTTTGCCCCATTGTTATCAAGATCACAAGGAGGATGGAAGGATTGGGATAAATGAGATATGCCAAGAAGGATGTGCAAGATAGGATGGATGGGGATGGATGAAAACGATGTATAGCAAGAAGATGGGTGCATAGCCGAAAGCATAGAAGGAAGCGTAGCGGATGGAGGGAATGCAAATCAGGAAATTGCCCCCAAGTGTAGATGGGGATTTACGCATGACGCCTGTTTGCCAGGTTTTCATCATGGTACTTATCCAAGGCGCTTGTTTTCCAAGTTTTCACCATTGGACGGATTATTTCTCTTTACTATTTTATTTTTTTGATTTTTTTGGATTTTTGATTTTTGATTTTTGATTTTTTTTTGGATAGTATGCAGAAGGAGATGGATAAGGATAGGGAGGTGAATAAGTGGATTTAGAAGACATAAGATAAGGATATGGATGAAGGACTCAAGCATCAAGTTCTATACGAGGTATTAAGAGCTCATGTTGGAACTGACTATTGTATGTTGGTACAACCTGAGGATAAATGGATTATGCTAGAGGATGAATGAGAGGGATTTGATGGGGAAGATACGAGGGATAATGGGTGGGATGTTGGAAATGGTATGGATGGAATGATGGGGTGGATGTGTGATGGGGATATGTGTTCGGGACCAACATTGGCACATATGGTGATGGATGTGAAAAGATAAGAGGATTGATGGATGGAGAATGTGGGGATAATGGAGGAGATGGGATAGTGAATTTTGGGACATAGGGACCCAAAACAGACTTAGGAGATGAAAGATGGGCATGGTTAGCTTTTGGATTAGCACCTTTGGATGTTCTTACAGATTTTTCACTTGATGGCATTACATCTTTTTTCTTTGGGATCCACATGGTTTTGATCTTTGCTTTGCTGGCTCTTTGCGAGCTATAGATTTGATTTTGATTTGGGATTTTGTTTTTCTTTTCTTTACCATGTCTTTTAGAGGGGACATGGGAAGCGTTGGATTCATGTGGATTTTTGGATTTATGCATTTTTATGTGAGCATCCAAAGTGCCTTTATTAGCAATGGGATGGGTGTGAGAAGATGGATGATGTGGAGCAATGGAGGTAGGAGTATGGGGATTACGTGTAGATGGGGGATGTTTAGGTATGTGCCTTTGTTGATCCTGATTATGGGACATGCGAGAGGGATGTTTATGATGGATGACATGGATAGGTGTTGGATGAATGAGTGAATGAGATGGAGGAGGTGATCTTGGGATATAAGGACCCAAGATGGATGCAGTAGATGAAGGATGGGAGATTGTGGATGGAGTGATGTAAGGACCCAAAATGGATGGAGCGGATGAAGGAGGAATATGGACGGTTGTTTTGAGGTGATACGATAGAGGAGGAGGGATGGCAGCATATGATCTGGCGGAGCGATGGGCAGAGCCAGAAGTTCTTTTGGAGAAGGCTCGTTGAGGACGTCTAGAGGTTGTACCAACGTGTTTAGATTGTGAGTCTTGGGGAATAGATCCAAGACCTTGCATGCAGATTTGTTCTTTGACTTGGATGGGCTCTAAAATACCTTGCTCGTGAAGGCCTAGACCTTTTCCTTGATAGTTCATGTTCTTGAGCATTCGATCCATGATAGGATTTTTGTTATTCTTAAAACATGATGCGAGTCTATTATTAGGTGGGGGATGATGGGTGGTATATACACTGTGTTTTTCTTCTGCAAGGAGGCCACCATGGAAGAATGTGAGAGTACCAAGGGGATATGCAAGCGGTGTGGGGATAGCATTTTTAGGCGATGATGGGGGATCCTGAGAAGGAGATGATGGGATAGCAACATTTGGATGGGTGGTATTAGGAGAGGGAATAGGGGATATGATAGGATCTGATTTTGTGGTAGCAGGCTTATGCAATGGAGGCGGAGATGGAGCGGTAGAATCTTGGATGTCAAGAGGATCATGGGATGGAATGGATGGGGGACTGTGATCTTGTGATAGACTAGATGGGATGGTAGGACCTTGATCTGGAGGAGGGGATATGATAGCATGCTTTGGATTAGGCTCTCGGCATGACTCATCGTGTGCGGGAGGTATGATAATGGAGTCATGGGGAGACTCTTCAAGTGGGGAAGATGGAAGGATGGAGGATTCAAGATATTCTTGGGAATGGATACTAGGAGTGGAAGAAGTGGATTGGATTTGGGTGTCATCGATAGGTTCGACGACTCTCAAAGTAGGGGGTGAGTGTTCAATGGATTTGGTAGATGTGATGGTAGGAGATGGGGACTCAGTGGATTCAAGGGATGTGATGGTAGGCGATGGGGACTCGGTGGATTTAGAGGATGTGATGGTAGGAGATGGGGGTTCAATGGAATTAGAAGATGTGATGGTAGGAGATGGGGACTTAGTAGATTCAGAGGATGTGATGGTAGGAGACGGGGACTCAGTGGATTCAGAGGATGGGATGGCAGGAGATGGGGACTCAGTGGATTCAGAGGATGTGATGGTATCATCAATGATAGGTGTTGGATGGAGAGGGGTCTCGTCACTAACGACCCTGGATGATGGGTTGGGATGGCATGGTTCCACGACTACAATGTGTGGAGTGGGGGATGTTTCCTCTGTTATAAGTCCTTGGAGAAACTTGGATATGCTAGGCTGAGATGGCGAGGTGGGAGTGGATGAAGGTTTATGGATTAGTGGACTAGGATTAGATGGAAGATTAAGACTGGATGGAGGATTAAGGTAAGGATATGGGCAGGGGGAATTAGGATAGGATGACACGGATGGTGGATCGTTGGTAGAAGATATGGGCGGCATGTTGTAATAAAGGTATTGGGATGGTGGATTAGGACACAAGGAGGTGGGTGGTGGATTGTAGTAAGGGTATGAGGATGGTGGATTAGGATGAGAAGATTGAGGTGGTGGATGGAGATAGGGAATTGCAGATGCCAGATCAGGATAAGGAGGTGGGTGTGGATGGATAGAATAGGAAGTGCGAATGTAGGATTTGGGTGCAGATGGGGGAGAGATTAGGTAGTGGGTATATGCGATGAAAGATTTAGAGGAGGATGTGGATGAGGATTAGGGTGAGGGTATTGTGATGGTAGACTAGGATAAGAGGATGCGGGTGTTGGATAAGAGGATGATGTAGATGAAGGATATGATGGGTATGATGGACATCCCTTGTCAAAGGTAGCATAAGGAGTGTGATTAGGCATAGATGAAGTCATGATGGGATAACTCGATGGGGTGATTGGATTTTGGAATGTGGGTGGAGTAAGCTTACTAGCAATGATAGTGTCAAGGGGATCTATGTCGTATACCTCTTGATCAACAAGACTTTCGTTGTCATCGTCGACATAATTAGGGTTTCCCTTGACCACTATTGATGGAGGATAAGAATTCATGATGGTGAAAGGATAAAGAGGATGGATGAAAGATTTTGGATGGAATCGGACAAAAGCCCAAATTGGGATTTAGGACAAGCTCAGATTGGGATTGGATTAAAGCTCAGATTAGGATGATTGGATGATATAATGGGATTGATTCTGACAATTGGATTGGATGATCAGAGGATGATTACGACACCGAATCTACTTCGAGATGGAAGTAGATTGATTGGGTCAAAGGTGATTGGATAGGGATGCAATTGGATTGGATTGGATTGGATTGCTTGATTGAAAGGTCGGATGATGGATGATGAAAGAGACTACAAATCCCATTCATAGATTATCTTAGATGACTTAGGATACTGATTGATCGGATTAAGGGATAAATGGATGATTGCAGCACCGAATCCACCTTGAGATTGAAGGTGAATTGATTGGGCCAACGATGATTAACTTAGGATGGATAACAATCCTAAGAGGATGTTAATGATGATGATCAGATCAGACACTTCGGTCAATTTGGATAATAACCCGAGACAAAGTTTAGGGGATTTGGATGGGGAAAACGATTATTTGATTGGAGAACTGGATGATAGAAATGGATGAACAAATACTCAAAATGAGCAAGCGGTTGATTGGGATGGATGAACGACTACTCAGAATGAGTAAACGGATGATTGGAATGATAGAACGAGAGTTCGGAATGATGAAAGGATGTGTGAAATGGGTGAACGTTTACTCGGAATGAGTAAATGGATGATCAGAATGATAGGATGAGAATTCAGAATGATAAAAGGATGTGTTAAATGGGTGAATGTTTACTCGGAATGAGTAAATGGATGATCAGAATGATAGGACGAGAGTTTGGAATGATGAAAGGATATGTGAAATGTATGAATGTTTACTCGGAACGAGTAAACGGATGATCGGAATGACAGAACCAGAATTCAGAATGATGAAAGGATATGTGAAATGGATGAATGATTACTCGAAACGAGTAAACAAATGATTGAAATGACAGAACGAGGGTTCAGAATGATGAAAGGATATGTGAAATGGATGAATGATTACTCGGAACGAGTAAACTGAGAGAATGGTAGGGTATACCGCCTTCGAGGAGGTAGATGATGAAGAAAAAGGTGCCTCGGCCAACTTCTCAAAAGTATGAAGTGGTATATATCATTGGAAAGAGCACGAAAAACTGAGAAGAACTGCCTTTGAACGGAGTCAATCAGATAAACAGTGTGGAAATGGCGGCCCCGGGAAGAAAGAGCAATGGGACAGGCCCGCCACCGGATTAGGACAGGCCCGCCACTGCACTAGGACAAGCCCGCCACCGAATTAGGACAAGCCCGCCACTGCACTGGGACAGGCCCGCCACTGCACGAAAACAGGTTTACCAAAGGACAAGGTCAAGTCCGCCAAAGGATAAGCTTAAGCTTGATGTTTTGATGGATGGCAAAGGCAAAGGACCAAAAATATAGCAAACACTATTAAATAGATTTGGCTAGACTGAAAATGACTGGTTTTGCACGAGAAAGACAATTCAGACAACACAACCCTAAGATTTAGTAGAAGTGGGTATGGCCAACAAAATCTTCTACTCTAGGATGAACATGGTTGCTAAGGAGTCCTCGATATACGCACGGTACGTGAGGCCCAAACCGTGAACACCAACCCGTTACAAGCGTGAGTCGGGAACCTTAGCGATACCAAGGTTTGACTAACTCTTCTACCGCTATCCCTAATGCCGCCACTACATAACGGTTGATTGAGGCGTACTTTTCACTCTCCCCCTTTTATATACCCCGGCCTGGGTGACGCTGCGGGTTTGAATCGTCCCTTGGGTGATGAAATCCCCAAGCAGGTCCCACTAAGAAAGTGAAAAGGGTGACTCAAAAGGACTTGGAAAGCTATGATTTCTCGTCAGCCAGGATTGCCAAATGGTGCAAGGGGATTGGATACATCAAATAGCCTTCCCAAACACGCCAAACAAGGTTTATTGACCCCTTTGCCAGCTATGTGCCTATTTTACCAAAAAAAGACAACGTGGCAAAAACTGTAATTTACCTTCGAGGACAGTCCGCCACTCGCTAGTGACAAGCCCGCCATCAACCGACAGCCCGCCACTAATTAGGGGATAGTCTCACACGAGATCGACAGTTCGCCATCAATTAGGATGTCCGGGCGATTTCACCGACAGTTCGCTTAACGTAATTAAGACAGTTCTGCCATCGTGACTGACCGTGCCCGCCATCGAATTAGGACAAAGTCCGCCATCAACCGATAGGCTCCGCCATCGTATTAGGGACAAAGCCCGCCACTGCTGCAGTGATCGCCCAGCCCGCTTTCACCCCCTCGATGTCCCTGGCCACCTGTGACCAAATTGGCCATCGGAAGAGGACAGTCCGCTTACACTCGCAACTGACCTGCAAAAATGCAAAAAATAGCAAACGTGAAAGAAAAAGACCCGTTTGTGGGTCCCACCGGGCGTGCCAGAAATGTGATAGGTCGAAATAGGTGTTAGAAAACAAGCAGCAAGTAAAGAGTGCAAATAAGCAACTAAAACAACCTACACTTCGAGATTAGCCTAAGTTGGAAACAAAACAAGACAAAGCCACGAAATGGAACTTTATACCTTGCGTTGAGTCGATCCTTTGGTTGGCCCTTCGATCTTGGATGTGTATGCTCCTTAGATGGCACAAGATGTGTGATGTGAGATGCAAATGATGCTTGGAAACATGAAAATAGCTAAGTCTGGATTGAGAAGTAAAACTGCAAGAGTTTGGCTACACAAAATGATCTCCCCAAAATGAGAGAAAAGAGGGGGTATTTATAGGATTTTTGGGAAATCCTAGGGGAAATGGACGGTTGAGATTGATCCACCAAATATCAAGATGTAGGGCTAAGGTGAGTTGAGAACTCACAAGCCCTCACATCTTGACATGTGGCATGTGATGAAGCCCTAAAAGGTGAAGTGTACATGAGATGGAAGAAAAATGACATGTCATGGAGGGGGTACAAAGTACCTTGGGATTGGACAAGATCTCCTCATAAATGAGGTACTTGTCCCCATGTGGGTGAGAGGACATGTGAGGAATTAAAAATTCCTCAAATATTCACATGGGGAGATGGGAAATAATTTTAAATTCCAAAGGGTGCATTGGGGGATTAAAAGGTGAATTAAAAATTCACATGGGGAAGTGGAGATGCCTTGGATGAATAAAAAGGAATTAAAAATTCCTTGGGGGATGGGGAGAGTTGACTAAAGTGGGTGATTAGGATTGTGCAAGTACTTGATTAGATTAATTAATGAAGATTAGAAGAGGGTTAGATTTCACATGTGACTTGATGTGACAAGTCAAAGATCACATGGGAAAGAGTAATGAAGGATTAGAGGAGGGTTAGGTGGCTAAGAGAGATTAGAGGCCAACTTGCAAAAGTTGGAGGATGTGACACCTCCTAATCAAGGATTAGGCATGTGCACATCCTAATTATGGGATTAGAAGAAGGATTAGGATAAGATGAAAACGATGGAGGATGTGACATGAAGGGAATTAAATAAATGGAATATTTATTTAATTCAATTGATGGAAGGAGGATTAAAGGGATAAGGTATTATTGATTAAATACCTTAGGGATTTGGCAGAATTAAAGCTATTAATTAAATAATAACAGTATTACTTAATTAACAAAAATAAGATGAAAGGGGATGAATTTGGATAAATTAAGTGTCCAAATTTAGACATCTACACCTACAACCATTAACATCTGCCCATGTCATAACCAAAAAATTACCTAGCATTACAATGAACAATCTTTAGCCACCATTAATTACAGTAACAAAAAATAACTTCAGAAACAAAACAAAAAACCAACAAAGGACCCTTCTTTAACCTGCACTATCTGGCCCCAACAAACCCTCACCTACCTCTTCCAAAGGTCTCTTCTTCTGGCGTTTCACCTTAGATTGCTTTTGGCACTTTGCTTCCACCTCTAAGCCCTGCATTTTCGCCTTAGCCATTGCCTTTGCCTACTCAATGTACTCTTTGACCTCCATTAACTCAATGAAAAGCTCGAGTGCTTGCCACCCTAAACGAGCTTCTTCTCGACACTGTGCTTTAAATTTTCCTTCTGGCTAGTAGATGAAGGGCTTGAGCCCTGAAAACCCATACAACTCCTTCATTCCTTCATCTATAATTCCCTTTGAAATGTCTAGCCCAACACCCAAAACCACTCATTCAAAAATTGACTCCATGTCCACCAGAAAATCGTCATGGATGATTTTTTTATCACCTTCTTTACCGTTTCAACTGATTCTCCTAAATCCAAGCCCCAAGCTACAATCATGGAATAAACATCCATATTTGTTCTATAACGGTGTCTCAAAATGCCAAAATCTTTACCTATAATCATCCTTGCACACTGCGCAAGTCTCTCATCATCAATGAAAAATAAACCCACAAGCCTCTTTCTAGACGCATCTCCATAAAAAGGGCTTAGTTGTCATCGTGAAAGAAAGGTAAACTTAGCTTCCATTAGAATCCTGCAACAATAGTGCCGTCACCATTGAAGAATTGCTGCCAGACTTTCTTTAACTCTTTGAAGTGTAAATGAAATGTAACACCCAAGGGCCATAAAATGAAAATCATCTTGAATTTCTCACTCCAAAATAAATGCAATCTATACTGCATGGCCACTGCTCGACTTCCTCACCCTTCACTTGTCTTGTCAAAACTACCACACAATGGTTGCCACCCTAGCATTCAATGTGTTGTACTCTCCTGCATTATCAAGGAACTCCGCTAAACTTACTCCTCTAAAATCTTCTAATTTAAAATCCCCAACTTCATCAAAGGTTAGTGCCCATTTAGATAACACATCTGCTTCCACATTGCCAACTTTTCTAATGTGGCTCAATGAAATTTTTTCAAGAGAGGCTAATTCATCTCTGATTAGCTCAACCACATTTTGGAGGTGCCAAGTGTTAATTGTCCCTTTCATTACCGCTTGGACTATTATCAATGAATCCCCTTCTAAATGAATCTTTGTTCCACCAATATTTTTACCGCATTTCATTGCCAACAATGTTGCTAATGATTTTGCTACGTTATTCGTTCCATCCATCAACTTCTTTGCTCCTATTGCCAACACATCTCCATTCCAATCTTGAATTATAAATCTAGCCCCAGAGGGACCATGATTTCCTTTTGAAGCCCCGTCGAAATTTATTTTCCACCAGCCTTCCGGTGGTTTTTCCCAATAAACCTCCTTACAATCCTTCACAGTTGGATTCACCCAACCTGACCCCTTAACAGGCCAACACTACCCACATATTCTTATTAATTAATAATTCCACACAAATTTCATTGTTTGTACCTCCTTCCATTGCATCAATACTTACCACTTTTGTTGCAATGCTACATTCAACACGGTGTTTCAATGAGTTTAATTTTTTTTTATGATTGTGAACATATTTTGTGTGGAAAAAATGAATACTATTGTAAAATCTTTATTGCTCATTGCATTGATGCTAACATTGGTTCTTGTCATAAGCAACTTCTATTCATCAATTCTTGTATTTGCATCTCTTATATTTGTGAGAACTTCATGAAATATTTCTTACTAGATGTTTTCTCCATCTTGTTCAAATATTTTATCTAAAGTACCAAACTTTTTGAATTATTCACATAGTAACTTAGTCCATACGTCGTTGTCGCATGCTAGTGTATAATTAATTATGAGCATTTGGCCCAAATCTCTAACCAAAATCATAGATATGCTTGAATAATAGTAGATAATGATTGACTTCAATACTGTGTACTATAAGTATAGAAAGTTAATACTTGTGAATTACATATATTATAATATGAAATAGTTAGTTTCATTTATCAAAATCATAGATATACCTACAATGTTCATTTTTTCACTTTGTGGAAATGCTTGATAGAGTTGAGAGTTTATGTTCTCCAACAAATTTTATCCAATGAAACTCATTTCATCAATACATATGTATTTGATATGTGTTATTTATTCTCATAAACTTGTTATTCTTGTTCCTTCTAGTTGAGCAAAATATGTTATTAGAAATTTGAGTTTGAAATGAACTACCAATGCTCCTATGTTGAATGTTGCAACTCTAATTGGTGCAAGTAATAAAAGGGGAGAATAACTTGGAATTGTTACATTTTCAAAAGCTTGAATGATGACACCAATTAGATACAATTTTCCTATTCTTATTGTTCCTTGAATTATCAATTCTAATGCCTATGATAGTACACACCATAATTACATTGATTTATTTCTTTATTTATCACTAATAGTTGTGTAGTTGATATAATGTGTTATATCATCATGTATGAGACACCCATTATCTTTCATGTTGCATGTAAAATTGGTTGCTTGACTTGTGTAGTCTTCACCTTGATATGTGTCAACCAAATTACTTGTCTATCTATATCTCTTATGTTCAACATATGTATGTCAACAATTCTTTCATATCCTACCCTTGATGTAATTTAGATATAATATCCCACTCATACTCTATTGTAGTTCCTTGAACAACTTCACTATCTTTAATTTTATAATCACTAATATTTTTAACATTTTTTGTAGTATTTGTTCCTTCCACGTGCTAATGATTATAATTAAATGACTTCCAATTTGATATTATGGATTTCTTATTATGATCAATATCTCTTTCTATGCCATGGAATGGTTTGTAAAGTAATAATTTTGACAAACAAAAATTAAATCAATACAAACCTAAAAAATACTCTCACAACAACATCCATTTCTCTTGCCTCCCATGCATTATCTCTTCTTCATCTAGGATTATATATCCATGATCTAGCTACATCCATAAGTGAGATGCCTTCCATACAAAAGGTCTGCTTTTATATCCATTCATGAAATATTTTATATGTTCTTCATTATTCTCTTCATCACTTACAACTATATGTTTGAATACCTCATGTGATACATTTATATTGAAAGTATTTTACTAGTCTATAATGGAAGTTCTAATGACATGTGACATGTTTATTGAGTTCCAATGTCTCTTTCTATAATTGTCTTAATCAAAAACATCCTATATTCTCTTGTGGATATATCATCAAGGTTTTCTATGTTCGCAAGATGCATCATTTATTTTGTTGCATACTCTACAATATATTTAATTACATGTTTAGAAAAAATAGGTTGTCAATCTATATTTACTCTCTATAATTATAAAATGTAGTGATTGTGTGAGTTCACTATGTCATCATTTCTTGTTGACTCAAAATTTTTCACCTATTTTATATCTTCAAATAATTTGGATCCCTCAAAATTTAATGGCCATGGATCATTATACTTGTAATTAATACTAGTAATATATCTATATTTTATTGCTTTGTACTTATATTATATTTTATTTTTGTATTATTATTCTACTTATTAAAATATTTACTTGCAAACCATTTTTCCTCTTTTTGGTTAGCATGTGCCCTCCCTACAAATTGTATATTTTTCTTCTATAATTTGTTCTTATAAAAAGAGGGGTAATTTTTTTATTGAGCTAGAAAATTAGTACAAGGAAAAGGAGCACAACAGGCCCACCAAGGTTTAAAGGCCCAAAACAAAGACATCAAGAAACCCCCAAGAAACATCTCATATCCTCCATAATAAGATCCTACAACAACTAGGAAAGATCCACCAAAAGGCTTCCCCAATCTTCCACACTCAAAATCCCCATCTTCTCAGAAGCCCATTTAGCCAAGCAATATACACCTTATTCCATTCCTAAGGGATATGACAAATGATGACATAATCCAACACCTCACCCAAAAAAATATTTGCTTGACCACCAAGGCCAGTTGCCAATTCACGCCATCCACTATTGCTTATTCAACATATCAATCACAATCTATGAATTTGACTCACATATGATCCTCTCCATCTAAGGGAATGGGCTCGTTTCAAGGCCAAAAGAATAGACAAAAGCCTCCATAAATTTGTTGGTTTGTTGACTTCTATACGCCAAAAGAAGAACACAACCACCCCTGAACTATCTCTTCTAATACCACCAATCCCAACATGCCCAAGATTTCCTCTAAAAGACCCATCAGTGTTGATTTTCAACACCCCATGAGGAGGGGGCATCCAACAACCAATTCTTTGAATCTTCCCTTTGGAAAATCGCTCTAGTCTAGGTTGAGGGGCACTCCTACCACAATAAAAAAGACCCAAAGTCTAAACCACACCCACATCTCCAAGATCCATAGGGACAAAAAAAATCACACTTAGTTGCTAAAGTCTCATGAAGAACACCCAAATTCCTCAACCATAGCTAATATACCTAAATCTTCTTGTCTTAAAAAGTTTTACGATTTCTATAATATATATTATTTAATAAGTAATACAATCTTAATATTATTATGTGCCAATTATTTTTACTTGTAGTATTTTTACTAATAGTAAAATAGCTTTACAATGTTTCATTGTTGAGGTCTATTATTCTCACAAATTTGTTCTTTATGTTCATTTATATTTTGTTTTGATTATTTTAAATCTAATTTTAAAAAAATCATAGGTAAGGGAAAATAAATCCTTGTATTCTCCTACACTCTAAATGCCATCTCTAATTGTGGTATGCAAATGATTCAAATTAGTTGAAAATCAAGTAACAATAATAGGCATATTAAAAAAAGTATGCTAGCGTAGACAACTAAAAATTGACCATACCTAGCCACACTTGACTTTACCCTACACTACCTTTTAATTGAATAAATGCCAATTAAGTAATTAATTAATTTATCCTTCACTTTTCTCCCTCGCTTTAATTGAGTAAATATTTATTATTTATTTAATTAATTTATACTTCACATTTATCCCCCACTTTAATTAAATAAATAATTATTATTTATTTAATTAATTTATCCTTCACTTTTATCCCTCGCTTTAAATAAATGTTTATTATTTATCTAATTTATTTATTTTTCACCTTTATCTCCCACTTTAATCAAATAAATACTTATTATTTATTTAATTTATTTATCCTTCCACATCACCCATCTCCAATAATTAATTAAATAATTTAATTATTATTTAATTAATTGTTGAGAGTCATGTGACTAACTAAGACCTTGTTTAGATTCATTGAACCCTAATACTTACCACAAAAGTCAAACTAACTTTGCATCTCATCCATCCATTTCATACTACTCCTCTAAATCTCAACCATTCACATAAGGATGTTACTGTAATCAAATCCTAAACCTAGCCCTTATCTATCATGTGACATTTGTCATATGACTAGAACTTTGACCAAACCCTAATGCTTAATAAATCCTAGCTATTCATCAACCAATGCATCTTGGCCCTCGATTTCTCACATGGAAATTTTGTAAATGAGAGGCCTCTCATCCCATTTGAGCATCTCTTCTTATGCTACTATTATGTTGCTACATTTTGTATCCACCTCTTCCATAGCTTAGCTAATCTTCCATCTTCATAACCTTATGTTGCCCAAATTTTTCATGAATCTTCTATCATCATACCCTTATATACTACTATATTTTCTATTTGACCTATAGATTCATTATATCCTTGCTATCCACTTAATCTATTATCATATCAATCTTATCATCATGTTGTTGGTTTCATAAGCAACCACATTCCTCCATCAACACATCAAAAGACCAAATCAAGTGGAGATAGGGTGCAGTCTACTTCAACTCTATTTGAGAATAAAGAATTAGAGTGGTTTTAGGTGAAGGTATTGTATGTGCATTCCATTATCTTCTATGTTATTTACCTTTAATCTTTTCTTGTTTTTAGCTAGGTAAGATTTTTTGATGAGTTAATAAAATTAGTTTTATGACTTCAATATTATGATATTTTATCCCATTTGATATTGTTGTTTGTTGTGGCATATAGAGTCTAGACCATTTGTGAAAGTAGAAAATTTGTCATGTAAATCTATATACACCAATCAATTGATCTACTTCCTTGGCTAAATAGTAGGTTTGGATAATTTTTTTGTTTTGTTGGGCCAATAAAAAACACCATTTTAAGCCATGTTAAGCCACTTTCTATTGTGGGTTTTCTTTTTTGGATTTCATTATATCATTCTCTCAGTCTTATTTTAAATTTTATGCATATTGCTTTGCCAAAATTCTATAAAAAGAAATACCTTAACAACTTAATCAAATACTTTAGATTTTTACCCTAAGATCATGAGGTGCATTTTAAATTTTAGTAGGTTGCAAAAACTAATCATTTTCTCTACTTAAATACTATCTAGATGCACAACTGTAGTTCTATTTCAACTAAAACATCACAAAAGCTCAACCTTGTATTCTTGTTTTTAGTTCAAGGTATTTTTGTATTATATGGGATTTGTAGGTGATGATTGATGTAATGTTATAGTGATGGATGCCCTACAAACCTTTAAAAAATATTTTATTTTTCATAATACAAAAATCCCATTGTAGAGCTATCCACCATAGTAAGCACTTAAAAATTGTAGGCATCACACAGAGAATAATTGCAAGGTAGAAATAACCATACATAATGACAACAAAAATATTGGCAATATCAAAACATGAAAGGAGGAAGATCTTAAGATGTGAACCCAAATACTAGAATCCCAAAGCTTATCTCTAGATTGACAAAGATTTCAGTATGTGCAATGCCAAAAAATAGCACCTTCTAGGGACTAGTATTATTTACATGACACATTTATAAAGGTGTTGAACTAACCCCCAAATCTTGGTAGGGAGGTCAAAACCAAGGAGTGAGAAAAATGAAGAATGGGTAAGTAGAAATAAATTCACCTATGGATGCTCACATAGGCCAATTTGCATCTCTTGACATTATCAAGACCTAAAAAAATCTTTAAAATTTAGAAGAATAGTGTGAAATGTTTTTTTTCAAGAATTCTTAAAATTGGGGAATATACACTACAAGGTACGACATACAATTTCCTACTATAGAAAAAAAACCTTTAAAAGAACAAAATATTTAACATACCCACCAAGTATAAGCCCTACAAATTCCTTAGCCACACACTTCTAATGTTTGAACCTGATTCATGTGGTGAACCTTTAAAACTTATCCTAGTTATGAGATATTTTTTATTTTTAGTTTGCTCCAAGTTTCTTTAAGTGCACAATAGGTAAATACCATCATTGTTAACTATGGAGTATAATTTCCAACGATGAACAAGATCTACCAAGATCAATACTCTACATTAACTTCAACAATTTTTGATTTTAAATGAACATATCAACTTTTCCTTTGATCACTCATGGAATTTATCCCACAATAAATACGTTGTTACATTGTTCACTAAATGAGCTCGATGGTGTATGGGGGATGTTGCTTACTAGTATCTCAAACATATTTTGTGATGAAGTTATGTAGTTTTCTAAAACGAGATAATTTTGATTGGCTAGAAGCTACCACAATATATATCCTAGATTGACTAATAAATTAAGTTTAGAATACGCAATCTTGTTAGACCATCTCCTTTATACCAACAATTTCCTATCTCCCCTCCTTTACTTCAAATACTTGCCACTCTCTTATAAAATAAAGATGAAATAAAAACTAGGCACCTAGGAAGTAATGGATGTCAATCAACAAAATCCACCATTTAGAGTATGGGTACCATCAACACTAACTTCCATGACTAAAAATAGGATAAATGTACAATAGAATTAGAATACTACCAAATGCACCAAGTTTGATCCATTTTTAGGGGAAAGAGACATGACCATTGCTAAATTAGTGGAGCGTTGATAAGAAACAACCATGATAATAACTAATTTGTAATTGCTCAACTAGGAATTGCCAAGGGCCAATAACAGAGTATGTGACCTTAAATCCCATGATTTAAGTGGTATCCTTTAGTGGCCCAGCCTAAGGTGAACACTGCATCCATGAATAATATTAACAGTTGAAAAACTAAGACAACCTAATTCAAAAATTGAAGAAATGATGAAACCCAAGTGATCGGAGGAGAAGAAATAATTGAAAAAAACCCTTAGTATGGCAACATAGAATTATATTCTAGACAAATAACTTATTGAAGTATGATAACCCATTGAAAATCAAGGTTTTAAAATCCATAAGGGTCATGGAAAGTGCATAGTTGAAGTAAATTTAATTATTCATGGATAACCTTTCAGACATTAGCAAATGACATTGCCTCCATTTCCACATAGTCACTCACAATTTTTATATTGTTTTCAAAATGAGGATGAGGAATAATAGTATTGATTGATTAACGTGAGCTTTGCTTTGATGACATTCTATTTCTTGGATGTTACACATCACTTTCACTGTTACTATCATGTAAACCACAATCCTTGAACCAAGCACTGAGGGGGGTGTTATATAAATGACTACTTCAAAGTGGTGCACTATTCCACTAAACTCTCATGAATTTAAAAAAATAGATAAAACCATTACTAGACTTACAAAAAATAATAATTAAAAATTAAAGTTAGAATTATAATAGTATAAAACATTAAGAATCTAACTCATCTTTAGTGACAAATTCAAAAGTAAAAATTACTTAACACATTGAAAATCTTATTCTAAACTTTATTCACAAAATAGTGAAAAAGAAAAGAAATCTAAAGGATAAGATGAAAAGAAAGGTGGAAATATCTTTTATGTCAATGAGTTCAAAATTAAATAAATAAAAAGCCTTAAAATACTTATTTAAAATACTTATTGCAATTCTTAACATTTCCCCTATCTTTTCCTATTGGTTCTCCACCCTATATAATTGGTAGGGAAGAAGATATGGTAGGGTGGTAGGCAAGGCATTTGTATTAGTGCTCTTATGGAAAGACAAACACAAATTTAACCCTCATTATAGGGGACCAGGGAAGGTATGGATGCACTCTTGCTGTGTTGCAAACCATCTTCTTGCTCTAGTAAAAAAAGAATTGACTCAATGGGAGTAGAGGCTTCCCCTCAACAGTCTATTCGCCAAGAACTCATGTTTTGTCTCACCTTGTCTAGTAAGCTCATTTTTATCAAGTGAGCTACTAGACTTTGACCACAAATTCTCTCATTTCCATGCTTTCTAAGGGGTGTTGAAATGTCATAACCAAAGATGAAAAATCTTAAAATTATTGTGAATGTCATGAAATCCTATCAAATCCTATCCCCAAGCCATGCTAAAGCTCAAAATTAGAAGCAAAGAAGCAATACTAAGAATATGAGAGAAAAAAAGAAGCAATGCTAATTTTATAATTAGTTGTATTGCACCCAACATCTAGGCAAACATATCAAAACAATGAACTACCAAGGGAATTAAAAAAAACAAAAGCCCAAAAGCACTCAACTATTTTTGAATCGTTTACCTCAGATAAGAAAGCAATGAGACTAGATATAAAACATGTAGAGCAAAATATTTGAACTTATAAAGCCATTCAACTCAACCAATTATTAAATATAGGCGATCCATTGAAAATTTTTGGACTTGATTGCTTTAATTGTTATTGCATGTTCAAAGGGCATGCATTTATAAGGATTATTAATGAAGTTGAAAAAATAACTGAACATTATTATTATTGATAGATTTGGATCTCCACTTTATTGCAAAGTCAAGAAGCATGCATTATAAGAATTATTAATAGAGTTGAAAAAATAACCAAATATTATTATTGAGAGGATTGAATCTCCACTTTACTATGAACTTAATTACATACATTTATAAGAATTATTAATTAAAAAAAAACAAAAAAAAAACAAACATTATTAATAAAGTTGCATTTTCACTTTAAAATGCTAAAGAAAAGAAGAAAGAATTTCATTAGAATAATGATCATAAATCCATAAACTAATTTCAAATTATTATGAGATAAAAAAAAATTAACTATAAATAACATTTCTGCTCTTTCTATATGATTAAGAAATTGTAATAAAATGATTTTTATATCATCCTAATTTATTTCCTCGCAACTATAACATGATAGGGGCGTGCCTTCCAAACTAACTAATAAAAAAAAAACAGCAACAAATTGTATAAAAAATGGAAAAAGAATCTTAAGATATGGGTAGCTCCATACAAACCCTAAAATTCCTGAACCCTAACCAAGGAAACCCTGAAACTGTCAAACCCTAACTAGGAATGGCAAACGCTACTACTTATACAAATCCAACGCCGATGCATCCACATTATTACTCATTTCCTCATCGCGGAGCATGATCGGAGTTATTAGCATAACTTCATCCTATGGATTTTGGGTATGCCGAGGTTTTTATACTTCTCGTTTCATTTTTATTTATTCTTCCTGTATAGCTTCATTAGGGTTTGTGTGGCTGATGATGATATATAATCTTAGCGGATTTCTCTGAGCCTCTTGATGTTGTAATTGTTACACACACTGAAGCCACAGAGCTATGCCTGTATATTTTTCTATCCTTTTTTATTATCATCTCTTTTCAGTCAGAAACGCTATGATGAGGTTTAACCCTATGCGGGTTTGGGCAGTGGTGGGGTTTCCTGCCGTGAGCTTCTTTGAAAACGACTTCTTCTTCCACTGAGCGTTTTTCTATATTTTTTCAGGTTTTTTCATGTCTTATGTATAGCTTTAATGTTCGTCTGGGATGTCTAGAATTGAAAAAAGTAGACCTCTTCTCGTCATGCTTTATCGCTATTGAAATTACGTAGTTTAGCCCTGTGAAGAAGATTTGGTTTTTATTATTGAATGTTGAATTTCCGTTTCAAAAAATTGAAGTGACCTAGATTGGACAAAGTTCAGCTGTAAATGTTAGTTTAGCAACCTTCATCTGATTGAAACTTAGAAATGTATATTGATTTTCTTGGCGGTGGATTCAAGATGATTAGAGGCATGCTCGGGTTTTAAATATGGGCCTTTAGCTAGATATTCAGTGAAGTATTCAGTTATTTTTAGGGTTTGGTGTTAGATGCCTGGGTAGGCGATTATATATATATTTTTGGGTTCAGATTTAAGTGTGTATATAGAATTGACAAAAGGGTGCTGAATCTGGTGATTTGTACGTTATTATCGTTTCTGAAATTCTTTCTTTGAATGTATGGACGTCTTCGTGGCGGATTCAAGTTAATTTCGAAACAGGATTTCGTCTAACCACTCTAGGTTGTGAATTATAGCTGTTTTGTGGGGTTATTGCTGTTTGACATCTGGTTGGTCGAATAAAGGTGGATTTATTATAGGATTAGGTGTCTACATGTCTGGGTACTGGGGTGATGGTGGTTTTAAGGGTTTGCGGTAAGATGTTATTCATTTTAAATTGGATACTTTGTGATCAGCTCAAGTATAGGCTGTAGACTGCGCTCTCTTGATTTTGCCCCGAAGTTATCGATTCAATCTATTTTGCTTTAGGTCTGAATTTGGTTATAGCTGGGTGTTGATTTAACGCTCGATTTTGGGTTGGATCTTTGTTTTGCATTTGGTGACAGCTGGGTGGTAGAGGTGTTTTCTATTTATTATACATTATATTGATTTGGATGCAAGTGATGAAGAAAAGAATAGGGACATCAGAACTCTATGCGAGAATGCTGACTTATTCTTGGGAATCTCTCTGATGCACCAATATTGTTATTAGAGTGCCGTTTCTAATACAATGTAAAGCCATGCAGTACTGTTCTTTGTCTTGTTTCGCATTTTGGTTTGTCAAATAATGTCTCCGTTTTCAGTAGTCCAACAAGAAGTATTTTGGCAGTCTTAATATTGCATCTATGATCCTAAGAGAACTGTATTGTGCACCATGTTCTCTAGTCTGTGTAAATTTAGTTGGCAGTGAGTCTGTAAATACTAAATATCTGAAAATATAAATTTAGGATTGATGGCTGATGATGATAAATCTTATCTTAGCGGATTTCTCTGAGATCATTCTTGTAATGATCAGAGATGAATTAATTGTTACACACGCTGAAGCCATACGGATGTAGGATAATGTGATTCAGACAGCATACTAATATCTCTCTTGCAACGAGTGTTGATCTATCTAGGGACGTCAATTGCCAAAATATTGTTTTCAACTGGTTAATATTTTTTCTCTTCTGATTTTTGAAATGCATACATGTTTAATCTTTGTAGCTTGCAGTTTCTTCTGTGAGTATGGGGCTGAGTATTAGGCTATGTTTTTTGGGATCCTCTGTCCCTTTGAGAACCAAGGGAATGCCCTTATTTTCCGCGATGCATTGACAATTCTATTCTTAAAAATCAAGTTTAAAAACAACCAAAAAATATTTGTTTAGGAATTAACCAAAATTGGGTTAATTGTCCAGTGTTTGTTTGTCTTCCATGTAAGTA
>VDFB02138428.1:0-10937 GCA_007258455.2 Sequoia sempervirens
ATCTTTTCTTGTAGCGTGTGGCGATTCTCATTCGTGTGTCCAAGACCATTGCATATGAGACTACTAATATTCATTGTTTGTAGATTCACATGTCAAAGAAGGAATAAACAAACTTTGTGCTTGTTTTTTTTTCTTTGATTAGCAAACATTTGAATTTGGTGCATATAAAAAGAACACATGTCTTCTTTGCTTGATTGTGGTTGTGGAATGGTAGGTGAGTATGCTATCACTTGGTGAAAACCTCGTGATTAGAAAACTAGACCCATTCTAATCTGTTATTTACCCTGACTTGGTATATCGGAGTATCCTCTCCCCTCGCGCTTTCGAGCGATCTTGGGTGTAAGAGAAACAATTATCAACTCTAGAAATTGGGCCTGCCTGGGGATTTCATCAGCCCAACGCGACTCAAACCGGAAACGGAGCTAAAGCCAAGCTACCCCCGACCGGTATATAAATGTAAACCCGGCGGGAAACCCATGCCGCGGTGCGCTGATGTGTCATACGCATCGAGTTGTGGCTCCCTTTAAACCTTGCTGGCTTTAACCTCTTCAGCCGGAGTGCCACCTTAATGGTGATTAATCTCTTGCCCCATGTATGGCCACTCGAACAGGGGTCCCGAACTAAAAAATCTTGTGTAGTAAGCCAAAATCCTTCTATTTGCTAGCGCAACACCGGTCGATGTGAAGGCATCCACACCTTCGCAGTTTTTAGTAGAGGTGATCAGCTCGCCATGGGAGTTTCATGGGGGTTGGAAGCTTGGTTGGCCTGAGAAGAGAGTGCACTGTAAGGGGGAGCCCGTGCAGCCAAGCTTCTGAATTCACACGCTACAGATATGCAGTTATGTGGAATCTAGTGAATATTGTCATGGCCTAACCTAGGATCGTGCTTATCTAATGTGTGTTTGGTTATTTTTCAAAACATTGTGCTTGTCAAGTGCTTGTTGGATTTTTTTTAAAACATTATACACAATATTCACAAATCTGGACACAAACAATCGACCTTGGACAACTCAGACTTTTCAACAAGACATCAAAACACAATCTCAGTCTTCATTTTGAACTTAGACTTGGTATTGTCCATCATAGTCCTCATTTGGTATCTAGACTTGGCATTGGTCATTTTCCTTAGTCAACATCTTCATTGTCACCTTAGCATTTGGCATCCTTTCTTGACCAATTTTATCACCTTGCATTAGTCATTTCCCTTAGAAAAACATCATTATCACTCTGCATTTAACATCATGACATCCACCACCTTGTCTTCCCTTCGCCAAGATATGGATAGGCTTGCTAGTAAAATTGAATACGAATTACTCTGTAGAGGTCAATACCAAGAAGCCTCAGACTTTAGGAGACAATTTATCCAAGCCGAAAATCAAGGTCCTTCATACCAACAACCCATCAGTCCTATTCCTCTGTCCACCTACCCTCACTACCAAAATTCACTTAACACAAATCCTACCATTAATTCACAACAAATGTCTAGTTATCACTCTTATCCTAACTTTGACAATAGAAGTCAATTGTCCACTAGTCCATTCCATGTCTCCCCATCATATGCTAGCCCTTCACCTATTAATTCCATCCAAGTCTGCATCCCTTATCAATCATCTACTAACTCATGTCAAGTCCCCACATCATACCATACCGATCCGGTCCAAGTCTCCATGTCCTCTTTCAATCAACCTTACACCAATCCAGTCGAAGTCTCCATGTCATATCATTGTCCTTCAATAGTTAATCCATTCCAAGACTCCATGACATATCCAGTCCAAGACTCCATGTCATATCTGGTCCAAGTCTCCACGTCATACCCTAGTCCTTCACATACTAGTCCAATGCAAGTACCCATGTCATATCCTAGTCCTTCATATGCTAGTCCAGTCCAAGTTCCCATGTCCTATCCTAGTCCATCATTCATTAATCTTTTTCAAGTCATCCCCTCACAAGCCACATCTAGTCATGAAAATTTTGTCATTGCTCAAAGTCAAATCCCATTGTCTAAACTTGAGGATACATGTCAAAATGAAAGCCCAAAGCATAACCTTATAATGTCACCCTCATGTCAAGAACAAGGTATTCCATCCCATGACCTTATTTATGATTGTATCATCCATGAAAACCCCATCTTTGACAAAGACCCCATCATTGACCAAGAAGTCCAAATCCATGACAACCCCATCTTCGACCAAGACCCTACCATTGACAAAGAAGTCCAAAACGATCCACTCCTTGACCTTTACGCCATTCATGATCAAACACTTGCTGACCCTATACAAGCCTCTACTATTGACACTTCCCACGATGAGACACTTGCCTCCATGGGACACATAGACGATATTCCTCCAGAACAAGAATCTTCCATGAGGGACATGCTTGCATATGATCAAGTTATAGCTAAAATCATTGGACTCTATGACACTAAACATAATGATGGCTTTGACATTGCCTTGGAAGCACCAACAGAATCTACTGAACTTGACATGTCACACGATCAGACTAAAGATACCAGTGAAGAATATGTCCAACATGATAATGAAGCTAAAACACTTTATCAACTAGGGTCATCTATCTTTGTTAGAGCAGGCTTTCTTGTAGATGAAAATATTACAAGTGATAGTGTCCATAGACATCATGATGGGTTAGCATCTTGCTTTTAAAACAATAAATACCCCATCACAAATAGAATCTGTCAAAGCATGCAATATCAAAGCAAAGGACTAGGCATACATGAGCAAGGCATTCTAGAACCAATATAGCTTCAGGAAAATTACAGACATCAAGGTCTTGGCTATTCCTTAGACAACAAATCAAACGATGTCAGTGGTACCTCCTCGATATTGGGGGCAACTTTGTCAAATACAAACGTCAAAATGGAGTCCATGAGAAATCCTTGTCATAAGGTTGTTGCCAACACCCTGTCCACCCACACCATAAACCATCATTCTATCATAAATAAACCTTCCCTTTGGGACCAACAAAAACAAAAGTTATACAAATCAAAAGATCAAAATCAAATGTCAAAGGCCATTGAATCAAACAAAAGGACAAGTGGACAAATGAAATTAAAATGGATCCCAAAGAAAGATGGATCAAACAAAGACATCAAGTCAAATACAAAAGTCAATCACAATGTGGAGCCACAAGACAAAAGGACTCCCACATATAACAAATGTCCACCTCCTTCAAAATGGTCATCAATCAAGACATATAAAAGTGTTGGTTCCAAACACCATCCCTCCAAAATCCGTCATCCACCATCCCAAGTTTGGAAAATAAAAAGCGATTCGTCCAAACATCCAAACAACCTTTCCATGTCCACCATCATTTGTCATAATCCTACATCTCGCCTATAGTCCAAAAATCCTACGTCACAAATCTGTCACATCATGGCAGCAACTCTTTACCACAAGGACTCTCATGGCACTCTATTGTGATGTGCGTATTCTGATAAGGCCAACTCTAGTCTCAGAAAGGATCACAATGACATCAATCAGTTGTATACAAGCGTTACGATCCTAACAAGACAACTCCTTCTCGAAGGTCATTATTGCATATCATGGCACCTTTCAGTCTCACATTGGCACCGGCCAAGGATTCAAAACAAGCCGCTGGTTATCTAAAGCATCCATGCTATCCACAAAATCAAAATACAAAAAATTGAAAATGTAAAAATTGTCACCTCGATGAAAACCCTCGCAAATAGGCATCTTGGTGACACCAAAATAAAAATAAAAAATTCAAAAAAATAGTAAAGAGAAAAATTTCATCCACGGTGAAAACCCGACAAACGTGCACCCCGATATAACATGATGAAAACCTGGCAAATAGGCATCATGTGTAAAATAAATCATCTATGTGGATTTTTACACTTTGGGGAAAGTTGTTTCATTTCCCATGCCTTCCTCTTGACATTGGAATCCGACCATTTAATCCATATCATTCCCACCTATCTTGGTCTTGACATAAAACTGGCACACATAAATCATGCTTAAAGAAAACTTCTTGACATGTCTATCCTTCTCGGTCATACACACGCATTCAATGTAAACATCGTCATCGCATCATCATAGCTCTTCTTATTGTCCTATATGACAGCCCTTGAAAATCATATGACAATTCCATTAGTCTCATGTCTCCCGTCTTTTACCAAGGCCACCCCATATCCTTTCATGCTTGTCACCTATCTTGGCTTTCCTTGTCAAACAGTCTAAGGATAATCATCATCCCATCTAGTCCTAACCAAGTCATTCCAAATACAATGAGTTTCATCCATACAAGCACATTATCCAAAATTTTACTTGAATTTGTTCCAGTCTCTAAGCAGTGCACTGATACTGCCACATTATCGCTAGCTCGCTGTTTCGGGATGCATCCTTCCCACGCCAAACAACGTTGTCATCACCTGTCAATTGGTATTCAGCTTGACTAGGGGCACAATCATGTTTGTCCTTGAATTCTCATGTGTAGGCATTAGTCATATGCATTTGTCACAATCCAAATCAATGTCAAAATCCAAAAAAATCATAAAATGACAAAAGACCAAAAACATGGCAAAAATTCCTAAAAAAAGACCAAAAACATCTCAAAAAGTCCTAAAAGACCAAAAACATTGTAAAAGTCCCCAAAAGACCTAAAAATCATAAAATGTCCCGGAAGAAAACTACAACAAATCATCGTAATCGCTTTGACCTAACACAAACCAGCGGTCATCTCTCTTTGTCAAAGCAATAAGTGTCAATCAACCATGTCATTGTCGAACTATGTTGTCTCGCGTAATTTGCTACGTAGGGCAAAGGCCATCACGATGAGTCCCCCTCGGTGACATTAGGCCGTCCTTTAGGTTGGTCAAATAAAATCATGGCATTTGTCACACCGCCACATCACCAAATAAGTCGCACATAGTCAAACCAAACACAAGACACCGCTTGAAATGTCAATGTCAAATTGGTCAAAAATCGTACAAACATGCTTTCAATCAATCATGGCCAACATCACCAACTCCTTACAAAACATATTAATCAAAACAATGTCAATCTCGTCACTCTTTGGTCCTCTTCAAGATGTGTCCTTGAAGTTAGACCTCGTCAAAATGTCCTTTTCCTTTTTAGGATGTGTCCTTCCTAACAATAGGCCCTGTCAAACTGTCAACACCATCAAATTGGCAAAGCTCTTAAACTGTCAAATCAACAGGAAATCAATCTTTGGCAAACAAAATAAAATGGTTGTTAATCTTTTTTGGTCTATCTTGTCTTATCTTTTGACTATTTATTATTTTGTCTTTATATTTTTATTGTCTTGTCTTTTGGTCATACTACTAGCTACCTCTGTGTGATGTCCCATGAAGGGATTTAGAGGTATGTATGACTTCCGCCTATTTTATTTCTTTGACTGCTTTCGTGGATTGTCTTGACAAAAGATCAAAGTAACTTTTCGCTTTTAGTATGAGTTAGACATTCCTTGTCCGTGACTATCTGTTTTTCAAGTGGATGACCTTGCACACCTTAGTCTGTGTCATACCATGGTGTTTGTTGTCTATTTGTGTCATTTTTACCACCCAATGATGATTAAGAGCAATAAATATTAAAGTCCTATGACAATGTTTTGAAGGATTTGGTCTAGGAACTAACATGCATCTCCTTTAGTCATATCATATTCTCTTGCTCATCTCATATAGGCATTTCATCCATATCATCATCCATATCTTTGGCACTAACATTTCTTTATCTCTTCATATTCTAGTCTTTCATCAATTTCGAGCAATACTCATGTTCTTGAACTCCGCCTCACCCCTCCTCGAGGGGCATAAGCACTGCAACCCTCCCTCGCTATTCTTCCTCATCTTATTTTTCACTGGGGCATATATTTTTGACTTATTTTCTTTGTCACAATGCGACATGCTATACTATGACAAAGAGGGGCAAAATGTAGACACCTAAAAATGACCTAGGCCTCCAAGCTTCATTTTTTACCACTTTTGCTCTAGCATAATTATGACACACTATGTCCTGGTCCACATTCAACTATTGATTAAATAATCTATACTATTTAATTAATTCATGTCCTTTGATTTTCATGATATTAAATAAATAAATTTTACTTTCTATTTATTTAATAATGTCATCGTTGTCTTAATTAAATAAATTGATTAATTTTATTTAATTAATTGGTCTTATTCGCTAAATTAAATAATTAAATTGACTATTTAATTGCCAATTAATATTCTTTCCTCATTTTAAATAAATTAAATTTGTTTAAAAAATGTCATCACAATCTTAATCACACGATTTTGGTAAATAATCTGAAAAAAGATTATTTATTATCTCTTAAAATCCATAATTTGAATTATTTTAATTCAAATTAGTAATTAATCTTCCAAAAATCAAGTAATCGGGCAGATTCTTGATTTTTCAAATCTTATCTTCAGTCCACATCTTATCTCTTTGATTTTTCGAATCTTGCAAATCGGGCAATCTTATCTTCTTGATTTTTTGAAAATCTTTATTTTCTTTAATTAATTTCCTCATTTATTCTCCGTCGTCAATCTGATTTTATTCTAACCATTCAATTAAATATTTTGCCCTAACCCTAATTAGGGATTCTCAGGTTTAATCTGAATCATTCATTTTAGGTTCTCATCAATAATTTATCTCGTTCATCCATTCGAAATGGCATTTTCTATGAAATGCCATCTTCTTCTCACTTTTCAAACACACACACATGCTGAAATTTTGCATAGTTACTATAGGCATTTATTCACTTTCACATTTATTGTCATAGGCAGTTTTAGTATTTAATATAGTCATTTGATCAACTTTGGCATTTGTTCTAGGCATAGACATAAGCTTTTAGACATAGGCATTTAGACATATCAAATCCTTCAAGACTTGTTGTAGGACTTAGGCATTTCCAGATTGCTCGAACAACGAATCTGAGGGCAACATTTTACCACAAGCTAGGAGGTGTAACGAAGGTAAAGCATGGAAGAGGAAGACTTATGGTAATATCGTTCCTTTTGTTTTCATCATTTTTCCTTTGTGCTTCATTATTTTCAATGGATTTTAGTGTTATTGATCTAACAATCTAACAAATCTGATTTTCCTTTGATTACACTATCAAACTACATTATAAGAAGCTCAACAAATATTTAATAGACAACAAAAATGTGTTAGCATTAGAGAAATCTACAAATCAAGTTCAACAAATTATCTACAAAGCTAGTGACAATGAATTGAAATCAAAAGGGATTAATAATCGACTTGCTACCTCAATGATGTTATCATATATCATTCAAAAGTGTTTGAGAATACGTGAAATAGTGGAATTTTTCCATCAAGTTGCAAAAAAGATGAATAAGTTGGATGAAAAGGTAAGGATCTTGACAAAGCTTAGTTTTCAAGAGGATTTTGACACAAATGAGTGATTCATTTTTAAAGGATGATTTCAGAAAGAAGATGGAGGATGCAAGGAAGATTGATTTGGACTAGTTTTCTCAAAACCCATATGAGGTGAACTATTTGGATTCCATCAAATCACTGATAACCTTGAATGTAATTTTGACTAAAACATTTAAGTCAGGTTCCAATTTCAATCATGAATTGTTAACAAATTTTCAAGTCAAATATCAGTAAGAACAAATGATAATTCCACCACATGAACAGTGGAAGTTGCTACAAAAGGTGATAGAGTGATTTGATATTGATAATATGAGTTTCCAAGTTCCAAGTCAACTCTGTGCAGAGTTGTCTTTGAGCAAGATTTTGCATTGCCTCTATGTATTCCTTCATTTGAAAATCAATTAAAAAATTCAAATTTTGTAATGTGTTGATGTTCAATTATTTATATTATTTATTTTATCATTTGAAGAAAAAATCTAGTTTCAACTACTAGATACACATTAAATGATTCTCAATGTTCATTGTTGTATATGCTACTATTGTTAATATGTTATTAAGCATTAAGTTGAGTGATGAATCACTAAGTACATTTTTAAAACAATTAAAATATGAAAATATTAATAATATGTTAATTTATTCAATCTGATGCATTATTTCAAGGAATACAATATAAAATATCAAATAAAATCTAAAATATTAATTACAGTTTCAAATATAAAATTCTTGGTAATCCTCAATTGGTTAAAGTAGGGTCGTTAGGTCTACAACCTAGGTATTTCTAAAACCCTATTATCCTAAAACCATGGTGTAAAATTCTTGGTAATCCTCAACTAGTTAAATTAGGGTAGTTAAGTGTACAACCTAGAGCTTTCTAAAACCCTATTATCCTATAACCCTAGTGTAAATTTCTTGGTAATCCTCAACTAGTTAAATTAGGGTTGTTAGGTCTGCAACCTATGGCTTTCTCAAACCCTATTATCCTAAAACCCTAGCACTCTTATGTTTTGTTGTTGACATCATTCACTTTTTTACTGGTCTTTAATTTATGACTTATGGGTATCGATGTCGTGAGTCCTACATCCCCTTTTGCTAGGAAATTCCCCTTTAATATCAAATATAAATCAAAATCAAAACATCTAATTTTTTGTAATTTTATTGTTTTATGTTTGTTATGTGGCAAAAGATAAAGGATTCCACAAGTTTGTGATCCCATAGCGAAATGTCCTTTTCTTGGTTGTGGAACCATGGAGGGACACTGTGTGATGATATTCTCACATGGGACGTGGGAGAATTATGTTGGAAAGAGGGGATGATTGTGCCCTTTTTAAGAAAATCAAGGCTTTACCCATCATTGAAATTTTAGATTTGTACATCACTTTCCAGGTGGACAACCCATGTTGAAAATTGATAAATGGGTAGATGAATGAACTGCATTCGTGCGGACAAGAAGTAATGCCACATGTGATGGATGATGGTTCATAATTTCCTTCATAAATTTTTAGTTCATTTGTTTGTTCCTGCATAGTAGCAAAAACTACATAGGTGTGCCCATTTCATGTCAACTTAAGCTAAACTAAAAAATAGGTATGCCCTTCTTGGAAAAATTCACCATTGTTATTCTTGAAGCTCATAATCAAGTCTGCAAACTCTCTTACAAAATACTGTAGAAATCAGTTTTAAATCATTTTGGAATTATGAGTCAATCAAACACCCAACCCTCTAGCTCTACATCTAAAAGACCCTTTGAGGATTATATTCTGGCCCAATTGTTGGGTTCATTAAAAAATCCTCAATGCCAACGTAACCTCAGGCCTAATGCAATAGAGGGGATGGTAGACATAGCCAGAAATTACAAAGATGCTAAGCTAAAGTACCAAGATGACACAATCACTGGGTGGGAATTGTTCCTACACTAGTATGGAAAAAGAAACCGTCATTCCCCTGTATCCAATGCATGGACCTATGATTTGGGAAATTTGGTTGTTCCTAATGTCTTTATAAATGTGGAACCCATCAGACACCTTACTTTTGGGTATGATGAAAATATTAGAGTAATTAGGGCATTGGATGGAAGTGTTGTAATGGATATAACCAAGGAGTTTACTTTTGAGTATTTTAGACTCAATGTGGTTGCAAATAAGGTTATAGACCTTTCTTCTTTCAGAATAAAATACAAGCAAGACATAAATAGCTTTAGAGTGAAATGGCTCCCTAGGTTTAGACAAAAAGCTTCTATGGAAAGTTATTAAGAATCCTTGATATCAAACATGAGCCTTTTGATGCCAAGTATTTTGAAGACTATTTTAGAAGAACATATTGGGCATTATACCAACTGTTAGGACAAGATGCAGGCTCAAAAATGGAGACACCTCTTATGTATATGGTTGTTGATGCACATCATCCTTTTGTCAATAGTGACTTTGACTATGCTAGCTTTTTAGCTGATGTTATTCACAATTAGTTGGTGGACATTAAGAGAAAGAAAAGTGGTAAGGAGCTAGAGGTGAATTTCACGTGGTATTCTCTCCTTTTCTATATGCTTTTGTACAAAGGGAAAGATCATTTCAGCAAAGTCTTACAACTGAACATGAAAGATAAAGTGGGCAACAATCTCCCAGTGCAATGTTGGACCTATATTTTGGACAAACATTATAATGAATCTAACTATATATTTTTTATAATTTCTTTGTAAGACAACTCATGGCAAGGTTGGGTGAGAGTCTACCTAGAGTTAGTTTGCATATGGAAATTTTGGATTTCCCTAGGCCCAAAAAGAGGAGGCCAAATTTGAGGTATAGCATAACTAGAGAGATTTTTACCTCAATGACAACTCAATTGTTATTAGAATATATGGGTTATCTAAATTCCCCCATGTGCTAGCTAGATATGTATCACCCAGGTTAGAATTCATGGAAATTATGTGGCAATTGAATGATACTGATCACTGTCACTTAAGAAAAAAAAGAAAGGGTATTTTTTCCCTTATGTTTTTTATTAGTTAAGAAGGGAAAGGCCCTAATCCCATGGTTACAAAGCCAAAAATTAAAAAAAAAAGGAAACAAGCTAGGGAGAACAACACTAGCCAGTAGCAAGAAACAACATGTCCAAGGTGGCACGCATGCCCATTACCAAAACAGTAACCATAGAACCACAATACTCAATCAAAAACTGAATACTACTACTAAAGAAGTTAATACTATGAAGACAATTAATAAGGTCCACTAGAGTCTGGTAGGTTCTCAACCATAACAAAGCTATATTAAAATAGTAGTTTGAATGTTAAAACAAAACACCAAAAAAAGAAAGGCAGCCATAACTAGAAGAAAGAAAAAAAAAAGCCATTATTTGGCTTTAGCAATCAAGTCCCAGGATTCTCCTATATGGGAGACATACTCTCTCCAATCAGGTTACTCATCCTCATCATGGTCCTTCATTTCATCACTCTTTCCCATCTTCTTCAGCTTTCTAGTAATCTTGGTTTGGCCTGAGACTACACCAACCATTGCCCTACGCATGAGGCTATTTGTCACCTTCATCAAAG
>VDFB02138428.1:11037-93885 GCA_007258455.2 Sequoia sempervirens
TTGTCTAGAGAAAGCATTGCCAAACAACAAGGTTCCTAGTATGACAATATGACACATAAAGAACCCCGGTTGTTTTCATCATGGGCCAAGGATAAGAAATTGGAGCACTTCTCCTCAAAAGACTCTGAAAATAATGCAAGTAAGAAAAATCTTGCATCTCAATTTAATTCATGCATTATTCACTGTACATATCTTAATGATCAAAATCCACCAGCAACACAATAGTTTATAAAGTGTAGAAGATAAATAGGAGGAAGAAGTCATAAAATAAATAGGTCACCAGGAAATAGACATTCTTTGGATGAGATCTTCTATTACAAGAAAGAGGAGGATCTTTATCTCTTCAGATATATATTTGGAATATTGATTATTTACATGTCATGTATAAATTGACCTGATGTAGCATTGTAAATGGAAACCAATTTACTTGTGGAGATGTTGTAAATTACAAATAAGGCGCATAAATCTTCTGTAAGCTTTGTTGTACATTTACTGCATCCCATACATACTATTTTCTAAAATGGAACATAAGATGCAGTCATGTTGTGTAAATACTAAATATTAAATTCTTTAGTACATCTCTCCATACTAGGGGTCCTATTGAACCTTCCGATGATGTGAATAAAAATGCTTTATTATTATTCTATAAAACCTGACAAGATTTTAAAATTCTTAGCAGTACATGTATGCACAGTGCAAATGGATGTAAGTAGATTAAGGCTGGTGTCCAAAAACCATGTACCAGGTAAAATAGATTTAGAAGCAGTAGCATCTGGTTCTCCAAAGTGAGGGATGATTCTTCTGTTCAAACCATTAACAATGTCTTTTAATGATGTCTAGTACTTTGTTGACATGCCTCAGGTATAGATGAATCTTATATCTTGGATGCCAATGTTTTCTTTTATTCTGACTTATATTTGAGAGATATCTAGTTCTTGATGTCCTTGAAATTATTGCAGGAAATGACTCAACAAGGTGTGACTGATAAAAAACTTCAGCTGCTGCAAGATGTGACTAGTGTGTTTAGACTAGGGTTCTTATAGCTTTGATGGGAGTTAGTGGGGCTGGAAAGACAACACTTATGTATGTATTGGCTGGAAGGAAGATCACTGGATATATTGAAGGGGACATCAGAATCTCTGGATTTCCTAAAAGGAAAGAGACCTTCACCTGAGTTTCTCGTTGTTGTGAACATAATGATATACATTCTCCATAGCTAACTATGAAATAATCTTTGATATTCTCTGCATTTATATGTCTTCCTAGGGAGGTTGATAAGATGACCAAACTTGTAAGTCCAAACTCTAGTTTCTTCTTGTTTACTCAATTCTTCCATGTCTCATTTTAGCAAGGTTCCATGGATTTCCCTAACTCAGCAAGCTCTCAAACTACAGGCCTTTGTGGAAGAGATCATACAACTGGTGGAGTTAGAGGACTTACGAGATGCATTAGTTGGATTGCTTGGTGTAACTGGTTTGTCAAAAAAATAGAGAAAACGCTTAACAATTTCCATAGAGCTTGTTGCAAATCCATCTATTATTTTTATGGATGAACCAACTTCAGGACTAGATGCCAGAGCAACAACAATTGTGATGTGAACTATGTGTAACACTGTTAATACAGGAAGAACCATTGTATGTACAATCCACCAACCAAGAATTGATATATTTGAATTGTTTGATGAGGTAAAGAAATGAATATTTGCATTCATTGGTATTTTTCTTGAAATTTATATTCTAATCATTAGTATCTGATTGAGTCCTGGTGCAACTTCTATTAATGAAAAGAGGAGGGAAAATCATTTTTTTAGGAACCTTAGGTCAGAACATTCATAAGATCATTGAATATTTTTAGGTAATATTGGCATAAAAGGACACAAAAAGGTTAATCATCCAGAGGGGGAAGTTGAATCAAATTCAATTGTTAGGCTATATACTATATAGGTCAATTCTAGCACTACTGGCAAACACTAGAGTCTGAAGTGTAAATCATAGATAGCTATACTATTTGATGATTGAATCGAATGATTTATGCCCAATTTAACCTCATCAATATGCTACACAATCTATCCCAGGAATACCCAAGATAAAGAATAAATGCAATCCAGCCACATGGATGCTTGAAGTTAGCTCTGTTGCATCTGAACTTCGCTTGGGAATAGACTTTGCAGAGCACTACAAGAACTCGCGTCTTTATGAGTAAGAACAACACAATTATCCTAGTAATATTGTCTTGATTAGCTGCTTTTCCAGCTCATTCTAACAAATACTACTCATCTAAGAAGTGTAGGAGAAACAAAGCATTGGTGAAAGAGCTTAGCATACCAGTTCCTGATGGAAAAGATCTTTGCTACCCAATGCAATATTAACAATCATTTTGTGATCAATTCAAATTCTTCCTATGGAAGCAGTGGTGGACATATTGGTGAAGCCCAGCTTACAATAGTGTCAGATACGTCGTTACTCTGCTCACTGCTTTGACGTTTGGAACTATATTTTTGACTATGGGAAAAAAAAAAGATTTTCTTTGCTCATGCTGACCTATAGAATTTAATTATATGCCTTGCCAGCAATGTGGCTGGCATATAATATTGATTGGTTCTTTATGTTTGAACTAAGTTTATACGTTAGTTTGACATTTCGTGTGGAAATATACTAACAAGTTCAATGCTTTCATATCAAGGATAATGGTACAAATCTCTTTGTTATCATTGGGGGCATCTATGGGGTAGTGATATTCTTAGGAGTGAGCAACAGTTTAACAGTGCAACCTATGGTTGTAGTTGAAAGAATAGTATTCTATAGAGAAAGGGTTGCAGGAATGTACTCTGCAATGCCCTATGCCTTGGCACAGGCAAGTTGTTACTTTTAGATTTTACTACTTACACTAGCCACAATGGACTCCAACTAATGAGATTTTTTTGTCTCACTTACTGCCCTCTTATAAGTTTCTATTGTCACCTTGATTTATATATAAAACACATATGTACATATATATATATATGTAAGACATAAATGTCTACACACACACACACACTAAACTCGCTTCTAAATTTTACTGCTTATAATAGCCACAATGAAGTCCACCCCAATAAAGTTAATTTCTTTTGTGATTTCTTCACCATTTTTTGTTCCATTTTACTGTCCTCTTTGACTTCCAATGATTTATTTTCGATGTCATGGATATCAACATTTCTTTCCCTTCCCTTTTTATAGTTTTGCAAGTAATCCTTTTAAATTTAGTTTCTATAGATACATTATTCAATCTACAACTAATTAATACGTTACATTTGTTGTTTTGGAATAGTTGGCCATAGAGTTCCCATACATATTATCTCAAACAGTTCTTTATGTGCTTATTGTCTACAGTATGATAGGTTTCCAATGGATAGCCAACAAGTTTGCTTGGTTCCTATTCATTTATTTCTTCACATTCCTCTACTTTACCTACTATGGGATGATGGCATTTTCAATAACACCAAATGAGCAGATGGTTGCAATTACAGCAGGATCTTTCTATGCCATATTTAATCTTTTTTCAGGATTCTTCATTCCAAAACCGGTATGCAATTGATTATTATTTTTTTCATTCTTCATTTCATGCGTTCTAATTAGAGGAAAATGCGAAGAATCCAACCTTTTTTTTTTGCAATCCTAAAATGACAAATTGTTTGATAGGAAAATTTTAGCCAGATAATTGATAAATGTTCAATTAAGCAAAATTTTATAGTTCCTCCTTCAAATTATTTTCTAGATCAACTATTATTCTTTTTTATAATGGCGAAAAGAGCTCACACAAGTAATGCGAACTAAAGAGCTAAAGCTATCATGTTGTAACTTAGATCAGACTCAGTCTCTGACTATTATATTAATTTACCTATTCTATGTTATTAATAATCTTAGAAATAGACCTCAAATTTGGAGAACATCTGCAATAGATTCTTTTATATTTAAAGAAGATTATAGGATCTGGGAGATAAATTTGAGATTAGACAATTTGTTCACGATAAAAGAAGGTAATTATTAATTTTATTATGTTGTGATACAGAAAAAACCAAAATGGTGGATTTGGTACTATTGGATCTGTCCAGTTGCTTGGACAGTTTATGGCCTCATTATTACACAGTATGGGGACATCACTAACCCAATTATGGTAAATGGAAAACAGAGAATGCCTTTGAACAAATATGTGGAAGAATATTTGGATACAACAAAGAATATTTATGCCCAGCTGTTGTAGTTCTAATAGGTTTTGGAGTTTTCTTTGCACTTTTGTTAGTTCCTGCTGGGAACTATAGGGAAGCCTTCAACCGGTAAACAAGTGATTAAAACATGTTGCATTAGCCAATCAGAATGCATATTTTCTCAGGTTTTATAGAGCAGTGATTATTCAAGTAAGAAAATGTGCTCACTAGTTAACTCTCCTTGAGATTTGTGGCTTGTGATTGGCGTATGAAATGGTTCTGCTTATTATCAAAGGCTCTACATTTCGTACGAGGCAAGAGAGCACATGAAAAGCGAGTCTAGGTTCCTTGCAGATTGTCAAAAGACTGGAGAAGGCTTGAATATTTAGGCTCCTGCAGTTTGCATGCAAAGGAGATGTGGCTGATGGTTATGTTTGACATATCGGTGGAATCCCTTAACAAGATGATGAAATCGGGGTCCTTGCAGAAGATTTCTAGTTCCTCTCACTCAGGGCCTCTTTCATCGGCTGAGAGCTCCAAGGGTTTCAAGGCCCATAAACCCTGGAAAATTTTCATGGCTAGCTACTAATACTAACCAGGGATCGAAATCTAGTCCTCAGTATGCCAATCTCAGCCGTCAGGTGTCTCAGTCTGGGCCGCGAAGTGGTGATATGGCTATCAGACCAAACCCTAAATCTGCACCTTCCAGTGGCAATGTGAAAACTTCAAGCCCCCATTCATCCACTCCTGCCATAGTGAGGGAAAATTCTAGTAATTTTCTTCCTGCCACGGTGCTCATTATGTCTAGGCCACAATCCTATACTTTAAACTGAAAACCTCTTAAATATTTGTTTTGAATTCTACTATTTTATGTTTCGTTCATACAGATTTGTTTAAAAGGTGAACACCAACGTCTATATTCAAAAATAGGGGCAAATGTTGTTCTGTGGAATTCAAGAACATACCCTCCCAATAATACTGCCCTAATATGGTACCAAGTAAGAAGTTTTTTTATGTTTCAGTTGACAATAATTAATTATTCTTATTTTATTTTCTCTTTTCCAAACAATGTAATGTAATGTGCTGAAAATATATTTCTTTGGGTCCTGTGGACAAAGTTCAATGCACCAAAAGGAAACAATGCAGTGGCTTTGGACCTGAGCAACACTAGGGTTAACATTTTTCAGGTCAGGACACTGATTTCTCTAAGGTGTACATGGACAACATTGTGAAAAATGTGGAATTAGGAGATGTTGCCTCAGGTCTCAGGCCTAAAGTGGGTTTCACAGTAATGCACGGGTTCTACATTAGGAAGACCATTGTTCAGTGCCAATTTTATCTAGCAGGTATGAAATCTATACATTAGTTCATGCTGGGGTACCGCTATTATCAATAGTAGTGTTTCGGTAGATTAGCAGAGACATTCTATTATCATTGTCATATACATAAAAGTAGGCAAGCAAAGATTATGGTTGGTTCAGGTTGCTTTTGTTGGTCTTCTTGCACAAGTTTTGTCCAAGGTCCCAGCTAGTAAGCAAATGTATGAAATTGCCCATTATTTGCAGTAACTATTGATGCATATGATGAATTAATTCATTTTTGTGTACTTAATGTGAATCAGTATTATTTATAGAATAAATCAAAGACTGCTTCTTGCCAATAATGGGTGTTGGTGTATATGGCAAAGGATTTATTGCCTTCATTTATAATTGTAAAATCTTCTTCTACCGTTATCTCCTCATTGATTTCTTGTGTTTAAGCAGAGGTTGCTTTTGACATTTGATGGCCTTTATGAATGTCCCTACATTATTTTGATTCTCCCCAGGTAAAAATATTATTAATTACACACAAATTGTATGCACTATTCATGGTGCCTTCTTATGACATCTTTTAATCGAATTCTCTATTTTTTTTTCTCTTATGATATCAGTTAATCAAATTCGTTATTGTTTTCTCTTACATTCATTTTGCAATTTTGTTCGATGCAGTAAGATTATTACAATTTTCAAATTGTATGTGGTTGTGTGATGAAGGGCATTCTGTGGTTGCCTGGATGGCACTGCCATTTGGAGTCATCCACATAAGAATAGACAAATATAACTTCACTGTGAATCTAAAATGTCTGTAAGAGATTATTGATCACTTGAGAATGAAAATTTTAGTCAGATTTTCCAATAGAAAAATTGCATTAACCATCTTTCGAAAATGAAGACCAACTGAATGTCATTCTGGTACATTAATGGAAAGTGAAGTGGAATGTACAATGCAAAGAAACCACCAAGACAAAGTTCTATCCCAATTAATATAGATCTACAAAATAATCTTAATTAACAATTATTCCTGAAGCTAAGGATTCTTGTGAATTCTTTTGGTAGAGGTAGATGCAGGTGAGTTCTTGGAGTTCAATTCTGAAGACAAAGGAGTGTGGATTTTTCTACCCTTGGATGAAGCATTCAACATAGTTGCATTCTTTTTAATTTCAATAAAAGAATTGTTTAGCTATAGTACTTTAAAACCAAGCTACTCATTTTGTTCATTTACCTACAAAATTTCTCACTTCTTAGAAGTGCCAATTATGGATGTGCGGTGGGAATCCCAAGTGGGTCCTGTTGTGGGAATCTCAGCAGCTGATCAACTCTGGTGTACATGTTACATAATGGAGGTATTCAATGTCTTTTTTTGCTACTCTTAATCCTATCTACTTTAAATCACAAACTTTTTATTCTAATTTAAAATTCTCTGCTTGATGTCTAGAAGCTTTTTTGGAATTTATTTTTCCTTAAGCGTAACCTGAAAAGTTATAGAATTTCTCTCTTTGTTTGACATTCTCTGCCTGAAAGTCTGAAAGCTTTTTTGAATTTATTTTTCCTTCGGGATAAACTCAAAATTTACATAATTTCTATTTTAATTAGGTGTGTTTGGGTCTCTTTGAGGGAGAGAGAATTTTTTGCAGTTAGGTCTTTATGGACAATCATCGATCTCAAATTGACTGCACAATTGTGTCAAATATTGTAGCATCCATTGGATATTTTGGTCATATGATGTTTGTCATTTAAGTCTTAATGTTTAGTTGGTATGGGGCTCTGTTGTCTAGACCAAGTATTAGGTATGTATTAAGCCATGGGATCTTTCTTTTCTTTGCTTGATGGACCTCCTAGACATAGAGACAAGTTTTGACAACAAATTGTGCTATGGCCTTGCAGTGTGACTTTGACACACACCATGAAATATTAAGTCAATTTGTTTGTTGTCTTCTTGGTTGCAGAGAATAACAAAATTAGCAGGCGTTGTTTTTTCCTTTGATCCCAAGCCGATTGAGGTAAGTTGAGGAAAAATCAATGCTTTATTTTGCTGGCATTTCCTTCGGATTATTTATTATTCATATAATGAATCATGGAACTATTTGCTAAATGTAACAGGGAGACTGGAATGGTGTTGGATGCCATACTAATTACAGGTAACCATGTTTTACCATCAACATGATATAAATGTCTGTCAGTCCGGAAAAGTAATGAAAAGAGGAAAATTACTAAACACTTGAACACACATATACTCACACATGTAGCTTAAAGTACTATCATGATCCAAACTTGGATATATTACTGGTTTAAATGCTCTCCTTGAATAGCACCAATTCCATGCAAAAGGAAGGAGGTTATGAAGTAATCAAGAAGGCAGTAGAGAAACTTAGGAAAAGGCACAAGGGCACATTACTGCCTATGGGGAGGGCAACGAAAGATGCCTCATAGGCTGACATGAGAGTGCAGATATCAATACCTTCTCTTAGGTATAGACTATTTCTTAATGAATGCTAGTCCTTAAATTTTTTAGACTATATGCAGTTCAATCTTGTAATGTGGTTGTATGGTGGGTAACAGGATGTTGCAAATCGAGGAGCTTCGATTCGAGTGGGAAGGGACACGAAAAGAGAGGGAAAAGGTTAGATGCTCCCAAATATCATCTTGAATCCATAACCCAACTAATGCAATATAAAACAAAATCTAGGCATCTATTTATGGGTTTTTTGAACTTCAATATTCAAGCAACTGTTTGATGCATCTTCACAAAATTAGTTGCAAGAATCAAAGATGTCTTTTTATTTCATTCCATTCTCAATAGATCACTTATATTGTAATTGTTTTGCTTTTTGCTTTCTAGTCTAAAACTACAATCATTCATCTGGCAATCCATTTTGTTTTACCAGAACCATACTCTTCATTCTCATATTGCTGCCTGTCTTGCTTTAAGATTGTCAGTACTATTCCACAATTCATAAATTGAAAGATTAGTATTGAGATTTCAATATTTTTTTGTAAGGTGCATGTTTAAATTTTAGTTCCACAAAGATAATATGATATTGAACCACTAAGTGTCACTGTCAACAATGTCTAGGAAAAAATTGAAAGCCAAATGTATTATGAGGGAAGCCAAAACTCAAAAGACTACAATTAAACCTCATTGTTATTGAAGTTAATTTTTAAGGATATGCAATGTCTATTTTTAGGTTATTTTGAGGATCGTCAACTTTCTTCTAATATGGATCCCTACATTGTGACATCCATGATTGATGAAACTAAAATTCTATGGAAGCCAGATTTGTTAAGTGTTTATTTACTTATCCTTTTGTTATCTTTTGATGATAAAGATTGTATATTTTTCTGATTAATGATAGTCAAAGGCTATTTTATGTTGTAAAGAGAAGTGACTTGAATAATTTTTGGCTTGAGAGAAAATTTGATTCAAAAAATTTATCTTTTTTATAGATTCCAAAGATGTATCAACCTAAAGAATAGTGGTGGTAAATGTGAAGTAATTCCAGTTCAGCTGCTATCATATATGTATAATGCTAGTGCTATCTAGATTGTTAAAATTAGTGTAAATATTCATAAGTTGTTTGACAAAAGCATATCTTGCTTGTCATACATAAGATCTGTATGTAAACATGTTGCATCCATTGTATTGGGGACTAAATTCGAATTAATGCGTAAGAAATCTAATTGTTATTTTCTGGTAATCTTGATCCCAATAAATTGTACCAAAAATTTTGCAAACTTTTTGACATTCTTTTTCTATCTCCATCATTAACATTGCTTTTGGTTTTATGTTATATGTTTTGTTGTATTTGTTGTATTTATATTTTACTTGTCATCAATCAATATATGCTGAACCAATTCCTCGTCCAACACCAAAGGGAATAGCTGCATGTAGTAAAATATCAATCAGTATATGCTGAACCAAGACCTACTCCAGCACCAAAGGGAATAGCTGCATATAGTAAAATCGAGATAGATATTTGTAGATCATTTCCTGAATTGTCATAGCTATGTTTAATCTTTATGATTCTTTATCCATTATCAACATGCATAATTGATGAATCTCTTCAATTTTTTACATTTTTCCTAGGCCAAAACTGTTCTTCCTATCTTAGGCAGGAACTTTGCTGCCCTGCAGCTCTTGTTTGGTATGGGCATCAAGGTATTTAATTTCCAAAAATGGTGAGCCATTGGTTTACATTTTTTATTTTGATTTCCATCAAGTTGGGCATTGGTTCTGATTCTTATTGATAGAACAACCGCCTACCACGAGTCTTTGCAAGGAGTAACATAAGTTTTATTATGTAACAAAGAAAGTTTATATAATTAAGTAGCTTTATACATTTTCTTGCCATCACTATGAATGGAAAAGACTAGCTAAATACTTGTCAACTGTTTATGATCCAACAAACATGAGTTATGAATATGATATACATGTTTGTTAATTATTTACAATTATGGACACAAAACTTGGATGCTATTCCATATTTTATTACATCTATAATTTCATTACCATGTGGAACATCAAACAATAATATTAACTCCAAATTCGTTTGGTTGCACTATCTTGGTAATATTTATAATGCACCGTGGGAAAAGACACCAATAGGTTGGGGTACTTGGACACCCTTTCTAAATAAGGCATGTGAATTTACTAATCAATATAGGGGCACCAATAGGTGAGACATGCGTACAAAGTAGGTCATGAGGTCTTCTACTTTTGAATGTGGGTTTTAAAGTGTATGATTCTCAAAATAGACTGCAGCTTATTCTTGTGATATCTTTCTCAATTTGATGGGGGAACACTTGTATATTAACAACAGGGCCAGAGTTAAATGTTTCTAACTTTCAAGAATTATGTAAGAAGGTCTATTTGGATATTTGCATCTCACAAAATTTCTTCTATTTTTAATATAACTCTTTTTTGTTTTTTTAGTATTTAAGCTTCTGGTTCTCAATTTCAGAAAAAGTTAGTAGTAGTCACTTACAATGGTAAATGGAAAATACAATATACAATGATCAGAACAATTATGTTTTTGCATTTCATGGAGTTTCACTAAATTATTCGTTTATCATTATTTTTCTTTCCCTTCAATGTATTGAGATTCATCATCTTAGTTGACACTTGACAATATAATTACAGACTAATCAAGTTTGCGTAAGTCTATATAACTCCCTTAGTAAGGGGTCCCATCATGTTGCTTGTTGTAATATTTTTTTGTAACTTGTAGCTTGTTCCTATATGCAATATTTTTATTTTCTTTTATGTTTTAGTTCAAGTTTAATATTATGTTAGTTTTGCATTATAAATTTATGGTATTTAATAAATTATTCATTTCATGACTATATTTACTACCAATTAATGGAAACCAGTAAATAAAAATGACTAAATTAATGACTAAATAACTAAATTAATGACTAAATATATGACTAAAGTAATGACTAAATATATGACTAAAGTAATGACTAAATATATGACTAAAGTAATGACTAAATAAATGACTGCCATGACTAAATAAATGACCAATTAACAACAATCAATGACTAAATATATGATTAAATAAATCACTACCATGACTAAATAAATGACTAGTTAACAACAATCAATGAATAAATTAATGACTAAATCAATGACTAAATCAATGATCAAATCAATGACTAAATCAATGACTAAATAAATGACTAAAATAGTTTAGTCATAAATTTGGTCACATTATAAATAACCGGCAATAAACTACTAATGGTCACGTGACCAAAATTAGTCATTTATATGCAATTTTTAGTAGTTTATTTAGTGATATATTGTTGTTTTTGTACTAGTGCTAGCCTCCTGGTCACTCATAAGAAAAACTTGGAGCTATCTGCAAGGATAGTTTTTTTTATCACTAGAATTTTAAGAAAATTCAAGCTAGTTGGAGTTCATCACTCACCCTATCCACACTGCCAATGGTGTGTTGCCCAAGAACCACTAGCATGATGTCACTACCAATGGGGCTACTACCTTGCCACCTATTAGCCTAATGGGAATATTTTTTTCAAATGGACATAAGTTTCTCTTAGGATGTCAAATTTTTGACTTCCAAGAGTTGACAGAAAGCTCTCTCCAAGAACTATGTAGTGATATAGGTTTGGTTCCACGGGTAAAAGTACAAAGTTGTGTCACACTTTTATAAAGGAAACAATGAACAATGATCCAAATTTTAAAGTTGAATAATTAAAAGTGGCATATATATTTTTAATTTTGAAATGGTGTAAACTAATAAAATGTGTATTTTTTAGTTATTTTATGTTTGTATTTTATTGAAAAATTAAAAAATAATTTGAATATAGTTTTTATTAATTGACACTTTAATTTAGTTGCTGATAAAATGCTAAAAATTAAAGTTGTAAGTGTGGAATAAGTAAATAAGTAAAACAACTAAAAAAATTCTTAATGAAACATTATATCAAGATTTAACATGAATTAAACTAATTTAAAGCACATAAAACTTGAAAGTGTCTCATTGTTTCCTATCTCCAAAGATTTATCAAGTCACAGAAGGCTCTCAGATTTGGTAAGCAGTGTGACTGTTTAAAATGCCAATCTAGAGAATGGAGTGATGCTAAATGCAATGATCTAATGATTGATAATGAAACTAAAAAGCTATGATACTACTATAATCTATTTTGACATGAAATCTGATGGATGAAAGCTACAGTAAAACTATGGTGTTGTCGTGATGTAAATTCTACTGATGCTTATGATTTCTATGATGCCAAGATACTATTGCTATTGCTATTGATATGATTGCTTGATTGCTATGAATGTCGTAGAGTAAGTTTGCACAAAGATTCAGGGTCCCATTTCCTGTGAAGAAAAACTGTATATATAGATTTACGACAACAGTTTGTGACGGGGCGACATAATAAAGGCCTTGATTCAATGTGAAGAATTGAATGGTGAGAGATGAAGAAGCTTGAGTTGATGAATGGAATGGTTTCTCCCCATGAAAACATCAAGCCAAATGATAGGAAGAATCAAACGAAGGAAATTGAGAGATTGATTCCAATTTGTCTCCAAAGATTTCCCTCAATGCCAGTTGAATTAAATTAGATATTTGATGTCTAATCTGGTAGGTGAGTGAATAGAGAATTTTTTTCTTTATTTGAATATTTTTGATTTATTCAAATTTAGCAAAGTAAGAAGATATTGAATTAAATGAAAAAAATATTTGATATTTGCTTAAAAAGGGATATGATAATCAAATAATAGAAGAATTAAAAATGAACTTAATATAAATAAATATTTCTATTTATTTATTAAGTAGATGAATCTAAGGTTAATTAATCAAATAAATCATATTTAATTAATTATATTCTCCAGACCATTTTTAGGTGTATACATTTTGCCCCTCTTTGAAGTGATGTGTTTATGCATTGCTTCAAAGAAATTTTTTCTACTGCTGTTAGTATCGACGAAAAAATTTCAGTATGCCCCAGACATTGATTTTAGCTGATGATGGATATATGCTCCCTCAAGAGATAAATTAATGAATTTTTGATTTTTTTGATTTTTCAGAATTTTGCAATATTTATGATTTTCTGATGATTTGATGTTGAAATAATTTATCTTCCGATAAAGAATACTGATTCTACCAGATGATTAAATGTTTCCCTGCTTTGCCTCCTTGTGTTAGATGTTTGATAATCACTTTGGCCGATTGTTTGATTTGTTTATTAGATGATGATTGACCTCATGATAGGAAAGAATCAATGATAGGCGAGGATCAATGATAGATTGATGATTATTGATCTCATGATAGGTGAGATTCAATGATTGATTGATTGATTGACCTCATGATATGCGAGGATCAATGATAGATTGATGATTAACCTCATGGTAGGTGAGGTTCGTTGATAGATTGATGTTTGATTTACCTCATGATAGGTGAGGTTCAATGATGTTTGCTCACGAGATTTAATCAAAAGTCTCACCAAGAGCTAATTAGATTAATAGGTTGATTGATTGATAATATTGCTGATTTGTAATATGTTATAATCATAGGAGGATTTTAGAGTTCTTCCTAAAGACGTGGGACATGATTCCACATCTGGTGTAGGCCGATATAGATATCATCAGTCAATGTGGTTTATCAACTTTGATTGATATCCCCAATATAGGATTGATTAATGTACTAAAACTTGATGATGTACACTTATTCAGTCAGATATTTTATGATTGCTTTATCTGATTCACCAACCTTTGGAACAAACTACTTTGTAGATGCAAAACTAATCATAAGTGTGATCTAATTTAATCATGCAATACTACATGCAAACATTGGCATCTTAACAGTCCATTTATCATGCTTTTTATCATCATTGAGCTTTTAAAATGTTGAAAGTGAGCACAAGAATCAATGGTATAATGTAAACCAATGATGACCTGAGTATTAATTTCATGATTTTTGATATTGCAAGTGAACACAAATATCGAGGTATAATTAAACCAAGATGACCTAAGCATTTCTTGCGTAAACAAACAAGAATCAATCACTTTCCTATGTGAATTGGAATGCCATCAATGATACTTTGTAGAGAACGTCTCATGACAATTCACACAATAATAATGACTAATTCATAAACAACAGACAAAGAAAAATACCATTCTCCTTCCTTGCTTCTCTAGCTCAATACATCATTGAGTTGCTCCAAAGAAATGATAACAATGATAAAAGTACATCTATCCAACTTTTACTTAAAGTATTTCAATCATTATTCAAATTAGATCATCCATCTTGATTTTAATTTTATGATGTTTTGTGATTTTTTGAGATTTTGGATCAAAGCTAACCTAAAGACCAATCCTAGGGGCCTTGGGGGCTGATCAAAGATTAGCCTTGCCTACGTTATACACACAGAGACCATGTAGTTTGATTGACACAAACTCATGTTTTTGACTTTTTGAGACCGACTTTTTGAGTTGTTTTTTTGGATTTTCTGTTGTGATATGGATGTCCAATGTGTTTTCGATGTTGATTGATGTTCCATATTGGGTTGTTTTTCGATCATTTTTTTCGCTGTGTTTGTCCATTTTGTTAAGCTTGATGTTTATTGCCCCCAGTGAGGTCCAGATTTTTCCCCCAAGCTAGGGTGAGACATGACCACTCACAATGATATGATAATGGATGTAAAATGATGGTGGAAGTAATGACCATGACGTGAGTCCAATAGATAGAAAAAATGGTTTAAAATCACAAATAATGCCTATTTCCAAGTTTTCACTACTTGTTTTTATTGCACTTTTTCAGTCTTTGATTTTTTTGTATTTTTGTTTTTCTAATTTTTTATTTTTTTGGATTTTGCAGATTTTTTTTTTTTGTGTGGATTTTTTTGGATTTTTAAGATGAAATGAGATGATATGACTGATTGAAGGAAAAAGATGCCCCACAATAGGGGTAATGCAACCATGGATAATTGATAGATCAACATGAAAGATTCACTGCAAAACATCTCACACAAGCAACATATCTCTTATCAAAAGATGATAATGGTTGATTGATTAAGATGCCAGGAATGATTGATTCCATAAGGCATGATGATGATAAGTACTTAGGATCACTAATTTCCTCTAAGTATGATAATATTGATGATTGTTGACGATTGATTGACAAAAGATATGAGGATTGGATAATGTTTTACAGTTAGGCTCAAATATGATTTGTATGATAAGATTCATGGTTGCAAAGGGACATGGTGATATGGATTTTGATAAGTACTTAGGATCACTAATTTCCTCTAAGTATGATAAGATTGATGATTTTTGATGATTGATTGAAAAAAGATATGAGGATTGGATAATGTTTTACAGTTAGGCTCAAATATGATTTGTATGATAAGATTCAAGGTTGCAAAGGGACATGGTGACATGGATTTTGATAAGCTAGGAGATATGGAATGGAAGAAAGAAAGGATAAAAATAATGAATGGTATGATCAAGATTAACTAGATTGGATACAGACACAAGGCCCAAGTATTTTCCCCTATTTCTCATCAAGACCAAGGAAAGGAAGAAAGGATGTATTTAGTAAGAATGATGGAATATGGATAAGATGAAAGATATGGTATGGAAGATATGGATAAAGTGTATAGGATAAGATAGATGATGTTCAAGAAGATCCTTAACCTTTTCAAGATCAAAGGTGGAAATGTAAGGAATGAGCATAGAAAGGATAATGACCATGAATGATAAGATGGACGAAACTTGTCCCTAAGTGTAGAGTGCAAGAGGAATATGGAAGATAGGATATGATTGATAGGGAGATGGAGGAAGGACTTAATCATCAACTTTCTCAACCAAATATCCCTCTAATAAACCATGGCAATGGGAATTAGACTCCTAAATGTTGGCAGATTAATGATATGATGGAAGAATCTAAGGACTTATGCAAAGGTTTGGATTAAAGGATAATGATGGGGGATGAATGTTGGATAATGGATAGGAGGTTGGGAGGCCTATTGATGGATAGATGGAAAGTATGGAATGATCAACATTGGCACACACCTTGAAGGGTGGTGAAGTGATGGAGGAAAAATTGATTTGGAAGGTGATTGGTTATTAGATGGAAAATTGGAGGAAGCTTTTGGATTAGAAAATTTGGATGCCAATTTATATTTTATTGCTTCTATGAGATTTTTAGGAATCCACATGACTTTTGACTTTGATTTTTACTTTTTGGGCCTTTGTGGCCTTTGACATTTTTCTTTTTGATTTATGGACCTTTGTGGTCTTTGAAAATTTCCTTTTTGCTTTGATGGGCCTTTGTGACATTTTGAAATTTTCTTTTGATTTTGGATCAAATTTTATTTTATTTTTGCATGTCTCTTCGAGGAGATATGTTGACCCTTTAATACATGTGGATTTTTATATAGAAGCTTTTGATATTTGGCACCCAAATTATTTCCAAGAGAAATGGGATGGGTGGATTGAGATGAATGATATGGAGGTATTATGGATGAGTTAATGTGGGTATAATTTTGAAAGGGAATCAAGGATGTTTTCCTTTTTTGTTCTTGAGAAATAGGATATGGACCTAGGATACAGGGAAGGTTTGATGTACTAGGATGAGGACCTAGGATAGATGGAATGTTTGATGAACTAGAATGAGGACCTAGGATAGATGGAAGGTTTGATGAACTAGGACACTTAGGCATATAATCAAAGTCATGGTGATATGGGTTTCTTTGAATAGAAATGGGTTCTAAGATACGTTGTTCATGAAGGCCTAATCCTTTTCCTTTGTAATTCATACTTTGACACATTCATTTACCAATGGGATATGTATTATTTATGAAACAAGATGCAAGTCCATTCTGGGGAGGATATGATATGGATGAGAGGATAGGTGTTGGAAGTAAACTGGAATGGATAAAGGTGGAGGATCCCAATTTATAGGCGTGGGGTTCATGGATAGCATGGATAGGTGTGATAGGCTCTTGACATGGGGATCATGGGGTGTTTTTATCTTGACTTGGAAAAGGATCATGAGGTGTAGGAGAGGAAGTATCTTGATCATGAGAAGGATAAACATCTTCATGGGATGAAAGGGCATCCTTGAATGGAAGCATATCTTGATCTTGATGAGGAAGGGAATCATGAGATTTTGTAGAAAGCATGTCTTGATCATCATTTGGTAACATATCATTATTACAGATGGAAGAACTATCATGCTCTTGTGATGCAATAGAATCATGATATGGTATGGATTGATTAGATGATGCGGAAGAAGAACTTGGAAGGATACTTGTCTCTTGAGATGGAAGGGAATTATTTTGGATGAAAAGTGAAAGGAGGGGATCATCATAAGATTCTTGAGAAATGGGATCTTGATCAAAGATTGGAAGAATTTGTGGAATTTTGATATCATTGGATGGAGTGGAAAGAATATCTTGATCTATAGGGGAGTCTATGCTAGCATGCTTTGGATTGAGAGATTGACATGAATCATTAGATGTTGAAGATATGATAGAAGAGGATGATTGGATGGAATTATTAACTTGAGTGAAAGAATCTTGAAGTTCATTTTGGCTTCTGGTGGATGGAGATAAATGCATGACATGGTAGGATTGCTCAATATCATTTGTGTTTGAGGACTTAGATTTGGGCTTATTGAACTTTTGTAAAAATTCAAAGACATTGAACTTGGATGATATAGTTTTTGGTGAAGAAGGTCTCATGTTCATTGTTTGGTCAAGAGAATATGGGTAGATGTCTAGCAGTAGATATCTTTCTATGGTTTCTCTTTGTATGTCTTGGAATTTTTGTTGAAGGTTTTCTATCTGCTGAGTTAAAGCATTCAATTGATCCTCATCTATTTCAGCCATGGTAGTTTGAGTTTCAATTTCCTATTCTTTGGATTTTTAGTCTTCGTGACATTGTTAAAATGGGCATACAAATGTTATTGTTTTCAATAAAATTTTGATCTTAGTTTGGTATAGTGTCAAGGATATTAACTCAAGTCAAATAGAATGACAGATTCTATTGATTAGACTAAGTCGATAAGTTTGATTATATGGTTTCGTTTCTTTGATTTAGGATAATTGATCTTGAAACTTAACTTACTAATCAAATGTGTTTGATTGATACACTTTTGGATGGTAGATCTTGGTTTGATTTGAACAAATTCAATTGTAAAGTCTAGTTTATGCAAGTTTAAGACTCTATTTTGATTTAGGAAAGTTTATGCTATGATAAAAATCCAAATTTTGATGTTAACTATCTAACAGGGGTTTCCAATAGCTTTTTGTTTTCTTGTTTTCTTTGTGTTTTTCAGGATGATCTTATCTGAATTAATGTTTTGAAAACACAACAATCAATTGTAAAAAAAATGTTTCTAAGTCCTAGAATCTAAACAATAAGTGTATGTTCAAGAATCAAACATGATCCTTCTAGATTTCCATTGGTTTTTTAACAAAGAATACACTTCAGGAAGGCTCACTCTTGAGGTCAAAAAGGTCATCGTTATACTCAAAAATTCCACATCTTAAAATTGCATCGATTCACACATTCGTGTCACCCCCTAGAGGGCACCTGTGTTTTTGTCTTTTCTAGGCATGTACTCAAAGTTAGATTTCTTGATCCCTTGAGAAAACGGTCCTTGGAAATTATATGGTGAGTGTCTTGGGGGTAGATTCTTCCCTCTCCTTGCACTATGAGTATTACAATGTTTGGTTATTAACTCAGTTGGATTCTACACTATGGTTCATAGATAGGGTTTTTGTTTAGTGCAAAAAATGATAAACTCCCTCAGGAGACCTCCCAACCTTGATAACAAAGGCTTTGGGGATGGTTATCTTGCACACTACCATCGAGTTGGACTTTCATCAACAACTCGCTTTTGATTATAGTGGGTTGGAATCCTTAGCTTTAGGCATTTCCACTTAGGTTGTTCCCATAGGGTGAGTAAATTTTCCCACTATGGTAGGCCTTCTAAAGGATTTAACAAAGCATAAAGTGCATGAAATTAAAAGATGAATTTGGAATTTTAATCACCCAGTTAAGGGGAGAGCATAGGCCTATCACCTCACAATCACAGTAAATAATGTTCAGTTTTAAAGCTCAAATGATAGTTTTTTATTCTACATGAAGATATTGCTTCACAAAAGACATGATGTTTATTTTAACCAGGATAGCAATGTATGATGACTACCCTAGGGTTGGTGTATTTTAATCCAAATGACTACCCTAGGATTGGTTCATTTTAATCCAAATGGCCACCCTAGGATTGGTTCATTTTAATCCAAATCCAAAAACCAGTGAGTTTCTAATGTTCTTTTTAACCAACTTTGACAAAGCTTGTTCAAATGGTTAATTTTAAGCCCAAAGTAATGGTAGTTGGTCCTAAAGCATGAATGAAAAATAACATATGATGGGTATTTTCCCATGAGTGTTTGAAAACACTATTACAATGGATATCAAATGTTTTTTTCTTTCACTTCAATGCTCCATGTTCCTCTTAAAACCTTCAATAAATGCTCAAAATGTTAGATGAGATTAAGAAATAAGAAGATATAAGGGTTAGATGAATGATTAAGCATAAAAACCCTAAAACTTAGACCAAGTTACAATGTGATTTGAATTTAAATGTAAAATTGAAATTTTTAAGTCTACAAAAGTGAGAAATACCTACACCATTGCATAGCTTATGAAATTCTACCCCATTTCAAAAAAAAAGTTTTGAAAAAGACCTCTGTATGACCAAGATATGGCCATTTTAAGATTGGCTGTCAAAGAGCTAAAACAAAGGTTAGAAGCGCTAAAATAGGCTGCAGAAGTGCTACAGAATTTATCAAAAGCACTAAAACAGTTAGAAGCGCTAAAAAAATTGTTAGATGTGCTAAAACAGTCAGAAGCGCTAAAACTTTCAGTGGATGCGCTAAAATAGTCAGAATTGCTAAAACAGACTACATAAGTGCTACAAAATCCCTTGATTGGGCTAAAAGAAAACATGCTTGTATCCTATACAAACACTTTTTAGAAAAATGTTAAAATATGGGGTTAGAGGCCCCACGGTGGGTGCCAAAATGTAAGTGTGGAATAAGTAAATAATTAAAACAACTAAAACACTTCTTAATGAAACATTATATCAAGATTTAACATGAATTAAACTAATTTAAAGCATAGAAAACTTGAAAGTGTCATTGTTTCCTATCTCCAAAGATTTATCAAGTCACAGAAGGCTCTCAGATTTGGTAAGTAGTGTGACTATTTAAAATGCCAATCTAGAGAATGGAGTGATGCTAGATGCAATGATACGATGATTGATAATGAAACTAAAAAGCTATGATACTACTGTAATCTATTCTGACATGAAACCTGATGGATGAAAGCTACAGTAAAACTATGATGTTGTCGTGATGTAAATTCTATTGATGCTTATGATTGCTATGATGCTAAGATGCTATTTCTATTGCTTCTGATATGATTGCTTGATTGCTATGAATGCTATAGATTAATTTTGCATAAAGATTTAGGGTCCCATTTCCTGTGAAGAAAGGTTGTATATATAGATTTACGACAACAGTTTGTGACGGGGCAGCACAACAAGGAACTGGATTCAATCTAAAGAATTGAATGGTGAGAGATGAAGAAGCTTGAGCTGATGAAGGGAATGGTTTCTCCCCATGAAAACATCAAGCCAAATGATAGGAAGAATCAGAGGAAGGAAATTGAGAGATTGATTCCAATTTGTCTCCAAAGATTTCCCTAAATGCTAGTTGAATTAAATTGGATATTTGATGTCTAATTTGGTAGGTGAGTGAATAGAGCAAATTTTTCTTTATTTGAATATTTTTGATTTATTTAAATTTAGCAAAGTAAGAAGATATTTAATTAAATGAAAGAAATATTTGATATTTTCTTAAAAAGGGATAAGATAATCAAATAAGACTTTAGGATATCTTTATTTAATTAAGAGGAAAGTAATAGAAGAATTAAAAGTGAACTTAATATAAATAAATATTTCTATTTATTTATTAAGTAGATGAATTTAAGGTTAATTAATCAAATAAATCATATTTAATTAATTATATTCTCCAAACCATTTTTAGGTGTATACAAAAGTTACATGAGACATCACTCTTTTTATAGTAATTTTTTTTTCCCCTTCATTTGAGATACGATTTATGTACTCTTAAATATATTATTCAGAAACCCTTTAAAAATCAGAGAAAAATTAGCTAAAATATGAGAGACATGCTCTTCCCAAAATGACCTCCAGTATCAAGAAAATGCCTTGCCTCTATGGTGCCAAGATCATGCTCTAATACCACTTGTAATGAAATTACTTGCATAATAAAAGAATGTGATAGAAAATATGTTGTAAATAATTGATAAGAAATGATAATAACAAGCCACTTTGGGGAGGGGAAACCTCCAAATATCTCCAATGAGAACACAATTCACAATATAATAATGAAATAAGACTCACTACGTCCTATTTATACCTTATTTATACCTAGGATATCACCCAAGATGACTTAGATAACCCTATATAAGACCTATGATGACCTAATTAACTAAATAACAATATAATAATAATATGAATCAATTAAGAGTTTTTGATTAGTTAAGCAAGGGAAGGGCCTTGATCCCATGGTTACAAAGCCAAAAATAAAAAAAAGGAAACAAGCTAGGGAGAACAACACCAACCTGCAATAGGAAACATGTCTAGGGTGGCATGTAGGCCAATTATCAAAATAGTAACCATAGAACCACAATACTTAATCAAAAACTAAATAATAATACTAAAGCAATTTTTACTACGAAGACCATTAATAAGGTCCTCTAGAGTCCAACAGGTTCTCAACCATAACAGAGCTATATTAAAATATCAATCCATAATGTTAAAATAGAACACCAAAAAAAGTAAGGCAACCATAACCAAAAGAAAGAAAAACAACCATTATTTGGCTTTAGCAATCAGATCCTAGTATTCTCATATATGGGAGACATACTCTCTCCAATTAGGTCCCTCATCCTCATCTTGGTCCTTCATTTCATCAGTCTTTCCAATCTTCTTCAGCTTTCTAGTAATCTTGGTTTGGCCTGATACTGCACCAACCATTTCCCTGTGCATGAGGCCATTCATCACCTTCATCAGAGTGATAATGGATTTTTCCATGTCATCCATTTGGACCTGCATGTAATTCAACCTACTTTTTAGATAGTTAGTATTGGAAACATCAATAATATTAGTATCATTAGCAACGTTCTTGGTTCCAAGAGCTTGTAGAGTTTTATTCCTTGGCTATTCTTCAATTTCAACCTCCTCTTCCTCATTTTCTTCTTTCTCCTCTTTTGTTTCCTCCTCCCCCATATCATAGGTCATATCTTCAAAGTATCCATCACCTTCTTCATCGACCTATGCCTCAAAATATTCCACCTCCAAATCTTCTTCCTTTTGAGAAATGACTTTCTGTTTCCCCTTCTTATCGTGGGAGGTAGCCTTTGCAAGCCAAGTAGATCTTCGACCTCTGTTGCATTGAATCAACTTCCTATCCTCCAAATCCTTAGTTTGAATGCCCTCTTTTTCTTCACTTATAGTGATGACCTCATTTTTGGTTTTCAACTCTTTTTTCAATTTCTTTGACTTGGCGGTTCTAGAAGAAGCGAAGAATGTTTGCATTTCTTAGTGGTAGCTTTAACCAACTCGAGCTTGAGGGAGATTTTAGAAAGAATATTCTTACCCGTAAGGGTAGAAGGGTTGGAGCTTTTAGTAGTAGAGGAAGAGGTATTAGTAGGGGAATTCACATTTTTGTCAACAATAATGTGAGGGGATCTAGGATTAGGCTCCTAAATAGGGTTAGCCTATGCTAATGGTTCGACATTTTCCCCAACATTTTGATTCTCAATTTCCTATCTAGCAACAAATGGATTACCATGTGGGTTCAAAGCTAAGGCATGTTTATAAAGAGAAAGAATTAACCCTTGATGCAGGGGAGGATTTGTACCCTTTTCAATGTTAAGTTGTAAAGAGGAGAGTAGATAAAATGACAAATTAATACGTTCATTGTGACATATATGATTCAATAGAGGGAAGTGATATGCATAAACAACCATATATCTACCTTCAAGAGTAAAATACCACATCACAAACATACTAATAAGAGCATAAGGAGATGGGAGTTTGAGCCACACATACCCATTTTGAAACCTAGTAAGATTCTCACCATCGTGGAGGAACTTGTCAACAAAGGACTGGTAATCTACTTCGCTCTTCTTCGCCACCTTAATTCCCTAGTTTTGCAAACTAGTAGCCTCTGCTATGAACTAATTCATCACCTCAAATATTACTTCTCCAATTGCCACATTCCCATTTCTCCAAGATTTGGTGAATTTTTTATTAGGCTCTCATTATAACCTTTCACGGCTTTAAAAAAAGGAACCATCCCCACTTTGCTAAAAAGTATCCAAAGGTCCGCATTTTGTCTTAGAGCCTAGAAATTCAGAGGTTCAATTCACTTTTGAGGCCCATCCATTTTTGAGCACTGTAAGCTTTTAGGATTATGTGAGGATTTCCTCATAACCCCACTCCACCTTGGAAACCTTCCAAACTTTTAGAACACACTATTGCTTTCGTTTTGAAAATAAACGCTTTCAAAAAAGAAGTTTGAGAACTTTCTTAAAGAGATGGCCAAAATCATATTCCCTATGCTAAGACTTCATAATTATTATCACAAATAATTAATGAATCTTGATTGTTCATAACAAGCTAATCTTCACATTGGCAGATAGATTTGACATAAGGCACATTGCTACACTTGGATTTGACACTATCCTTTGCTTTGGTAAAAGCCATGTGATCCATTATAATCTCCAAAATGAAATAATAATTGCCACTTTCACATGAGGAGATCTTCATACTCAATGTCATACCACTTTTTTCATCATTATTTTGAGATCCCTTTATAACACGAGATCGCATAAGCCTCCTATGCCAATCCCTTTTCTCAACTTTGTAAGTTGTACACATATTCATATTTTTCTTTGAAAACTTTGTCCTTCAATGACAAAGGAAAATGATTGTTATCCCATCGGGTCCACCTGTTGCACTTAAGCACTTCGTTGTCTACACAATCAACTAAGATATTTCCTTCTCTAAACACGTGTTGCACATGGTAGTAAGTAAAGAAACTCATTAGGGACTTGCATTTTTCAATGATGTCTTTTAATTCCCATGGGGTCCAACACCTCCATTCAATATATCCATAATTAATTTGGAATCGCCTACCACAGTTACCTTCTTAAAACCATATTCTCTTAGTGTCTTTAAACCTCCTTAGATAGCCATGGCCTCAACGTTATTGTTAGTACAAACTCCCAGGTTTATACCATAGCTCACGATATAGTCTCCTAGATGGTTTTTCAACAGTCCTCCAACCCTTGCCATGCCTGGATTACCTTTTGAGCATCCATCAAAATTGCATTTAATCCATTCTCTTTCAAGAGGGACCCAAAAAATAGCCTTACTATCTGACATCATGGCCCAATTTAGATTAGTAAGGTCCTTCTTTAGACCCCAAACCTACTTAATTCTCATTTCTTTATAGGTTGGCTAGACTTTTGAGAAGTTGTATCCTCTCACTTCCATGTTTTCATGTATCTGGGCTTTTATAATCATACAAAACTCATAGTTTCTTCTCTCTACCTCCCTAAAAATACTATGATTCATTTCCTTCCAAATTCCCCAAGTTAAGAATGGGTGAATTGATTCCAGAGACCCACTATGACCTTGTGGGGAAAAGGACAGTTGGACCAATTTTCAACAAATGTCTTCATAGTTGGGGGGAACACCTAGTTAGTGAAGAATAAAGGAAGGAAGAATGACCACACTTCTCTAGAAAACTGACAATGGAAGAAAAGATACATTACTGACTCTTCATCCTATTTGCAGAGAATGCATCTATTGACAAGCTGAAAACCTCTCCTAACTGTATTATCAATTGTTAGAATTCTTCAATGTGAAGTAGCCCACCAAAAACTATTAACTTTCAAAGTAAGGTTTTTTATCCAGATTTTGTCCCAATGAGTGTCTCTACAGTCAATTAGGGGTTTCATCAGTTTATTATAAACATGTTTAATTAAAAATTAGTCTAAAGAGTTCCCCTTCCAAAACCATTAATCTTTCCTCTCATTGGAGAACCAGTTTGCCTCCCCTATGAGGCTATGTAACCTTTGCAGAAGTGGCTCCTAATTGATCTGTCTCTGACCTCTCAAGTTAGCACTTCTTAGTGGCCCATTAAATTCTTTCCATTTAAGTTCTTTGAACTCCCAATTGATATAATTTTCCACCTTTTTACGACATATTCTTGTCAATATTGTTTTAAGAGGGTTGAAGCCTTCTAAGGAAGAGAGGGGAATCCTTAGTCCAAGGGTCTTTCCAAAAATCGGTGTCTTTTCCATTTCCAATCCTCTTTCTCACCCCCAATTTCAACACATTTTTTAATTTGATAAGATGGTTCCAGAGAATTGACCCATGAGGTAGATCAATAGCAGAGAGGAAGTAGCTAGGATCTCTATTCTTCAGGTATTTAGCTTGGAAAATCTTCACCCAATCCTTAGACCATTCCAAGAGATTCCATCCCAACTTAGCAGTGAGGTATTTGTTAAGTAGTTTAATTCTCCTTATCCCCAGACCTCCAACATTTTTAGGAGTACACACTTTCTCCTAGCTAATCAGAGCTAGTTTTTTTTCTCTTTTGTTCTAGACCACATGAATCTTCTTTGAATCTATTATATTTTTTCCCCAATGAAGGACAAAATTTTAAAGAGGGACAAATAGTAGACTGAAATATTTTGTAAAGAGGCTTTTAGCAGTTGTATCTTCCTAGCTAAACTTAGAAGTTTACCTTTCCAAACTACCAACTTCTTTTTCACTCTCTCAATCAAATGATTCTAGTAATTATTTTCCATTTTTCTTGATATCATAGGTAGCCCAAGGTAGGGTGCAGGTAAAAAAACTTCTTGACAGCCCAAGATTATCACTACTCTTTCCTTCACTACTTGGTTAGTATGGAAGAATTATATCTTGCTTTTATCATAGTTAATATGCTAACCAAAAACAAAAGCATAATCATTTAAAACAACTTTACATAGGCTAGCTTCCCCTACCAAGGCTTCACCAAAAAGGATGGTATCTTCAACAAACTGTTGGTGAGAGTCAGGTAGGAGTGACGAAGCAACTTTAACTCCTTTAAGGGCCTTAGAGTCAATTAGTTTTTGGATATTCCTTCCAAGGACCTCAACAACTATTATAAATAGATAGGGAGGGAGGGGGTATCCTTGTATAAGGCCATGACCACATGAGAAGAAACCCTAGGGGACACCATTAACAAGAACTGAGCACATAGGGGAGGTAACACAAGCAGTGAGCATCTTAAGGAATCTGCCCTCAATTCCAAATTTCCTAAGAACAACAAAGAGAAATGACCAAAAAACTCTATCATAATCCTTAGAGATATCAATTGTCAAGGCCATCCCAGGGTTTTTACTGAGATCTATAGAGTGAAGGATTTCATGGGTAGTAATAATAGTATCTAAAATGTTTCTTCCTTGGACAAAACCTTTCTAGCTCAGGGCTATCATTTTGCATAAAACAACTTTAATTCTATACACAAGGAGCTTTGAAATTTTTTTATAGATAGTATTGCAGAGGCTAATGGGTCTAAAATCCTTGATAGAATATGTTTCTTCACTCTTGGGAATAAGGGAAAAGAAGGTGGTATTCAATTGGTTTAGGAGCCTTCCAATCTAAAGAAATCTCGAGAAGCATTGAATAAGTCAGATTTAATAATATCCTAGTAGGTCTGAAAAAAGGAAGGAGAGAACCCATTAGGTCTTGAGGCTTTGTAAGACCCAAAGGAGAAGCCAACCTATTTAACTTCATAGAAACAACATTAGACATAATCTTTAAGTCTTGTTCAGATATAACTTTAGGAATCACTTCAAGGAAATCATCATTTACTTGAGTAGCATCACCTTGGGCATTTTGGAAGGAAGAAAAGAAGTTAACAACTTCCTCAACAATTTCTTTTTTAGTTGATATCATGGAACCATCTTCTTTCTTGAGTGATCTGATCTTGTTCCTACTTATGTGTTTCATGGTAGATTGGTGAAAGAATTTAGTGTTGCAATCTCCTTCAATAAGCCATTGGACTAGAGAATTTTGTTTCTAGAAAATATCCTCCTTTTTGTTGACCTTAAACCCTTGAGATCTAAGATCACGTTCTTTATTGCAAATCTCATTATCCAAAAGGCCAACTTCCATTTTGTTTTTCACTTCCTTTAAGCTATTTCCCAAGGATTTTTCAATTTCAAAAATATTACCAAAGGTAACTTTGTTCCATCCTTTCACTCTCTGCTTAATTCTTCTTAGCTTATTCTTCAAGTAGAATATGGGGTAACCTTCCATGGGTTCAACCCACCAATTTTTAAGGCAGAAAAATCAAGATGAAGGCTCCAAATTATTTCAACATTTCTTTTAAGCACAATAGCATTATGGTCAGATCCAGATCTTGGGAGAGCTAAGAGAGAGATATTGGGATATGTTCCAATTGGTCGAGATGAGAAACCTATCCAACTTTACTTGAATCAATTGGTTACCAAGCCTTCTATTAGACCATGTGAATTTGGAGCCTTGTAGAGGAATATCAAAAAGCTTAGCAAAATTGAAGAATCTTTCCAACTCCATCATACTATCAGTATAGTCATCCAACCCCCCAAATTTTTAGAGGGTAGAAGAGGGGAGTTGAAGTAACCTCCCAACATCCAATAGTCATCTTGTTTACTTTTAATAACATCATTCAAAGAATCCCAATGCTGCACTCTATCCCCACCCAAATTGGAGGCATAGATATTAATTAAGTTCCATTTCTCTTGAGAAGAAAGATCTTCTAGAGAAACCATTAGACTATTCCTTCTAGCAAAACCAAAATTTACTTTGAATTTAGAAGGATTCCAAAGAGTAACTATACCCCCCGGGGCTCCTTCAGCCTCACTGACAAAGTAATTCACACCATACCAAATCGTCAAGATCGCCTTGTAAAAGGTATCCTTCATTTTGGTTTCTTGAAGAAGCAAAACATCCACTTTATTGTCTAGAATACAGGTTTTAACCAGAAATTATTTGTATGGGATGTTAAGGCCCCTAATTTCAAGGAAAGAAACTTCATTAAGGAAAAAAATAGGAACAATACACCAAAAGACCAGAAAGAAAATATTTAGGACTATTTATTTTTGGACTTTGATCTAGTGATCGAGTCCAAGGTTCTTTGTTTACTCTCAACTCTCACTCTGCAACTTTCCCACTCTTGATGATTTGAATCTTTTTGTTCCTACTCTAATTTGACTACCTCATGGGTTGGTCAGGTGGTGGGCCTAGCAAGGCTCCCCAATCTAGGGATGTTGTCCCTTTGTCTAGAGTTGATTCTACTTTGGTACCTGCCAGAGTTGTTGTTCCCCATGTGAAGTCCTCTCCTCATACCTCTGTACTTTCTCTTGGGGGAAGGATTAGGGGTATTTCTGGAAAGTCATCTTTGTCCCCACCTCTTAGGCTAGAATCTTTCTTCTTTGAAGAAGAACTAACAACATTTGTGGAAAAACTAGTGGGTGTTAGCTCGCTAACTATAGGCAAAAGGTTTTTGGATTCTGCTTCCTACTCTATTATTGGCTAGGAAGTCAATGTCCCTGAAGATTTGATGTTGAAGGAAATGGATGGCCTAACGCTGGAGTTAGTTGGAAATTTTATGGCTTATCAACCAAATATTGAATAGGTACATCTCTAGGCTACATCGACATGGAACCTAAAAGGTAGTTTCTCTATTAATGATATGCCAAAATACATCTTCTTGTTCTCCTTTGTGGTTTATGAAGAGATGTTAAAGGTGTTAATGGTTGGTCCCTGGGACTTTGATGTTGGCTTTAAGAACTTCCTTTCCCTGTGTAAATGGAAACTAGGTTTTGACCCTTCTACTGACCTAGGGGCTATGACTCCAACTTGGGTTCACCTCCTTAGGTTACCCCTTGAGTTTTGGGAGATGGGTATCTTGAAAGGGATTGCTAATTATTTTGGTAACCTCTTGTCGATTGAAAAGATTACTCAAGATAAGTCTAGACTATCCTATGCCCATATTTGTGTTAATGTTGTTGTTAACATGGTTCTTCCAACCTCTATTCTTCTTAAGTCAAAATATAGAAATTGGTCACAACCCCTTGAATATGAAAATGCTCACCAATTTTGCTAGCTTTGCAAGAAATATGGTTCTTATGGTAAATGGTCTACCGAGGTGCCCAACGATGTCTCACAATCTCTTTCTGAGTAGGTTCATAAGATCCCTAAGGTTGCCTCAGCTGATTTCCCTCTTAAGGTAACTTCAGTCCTAGTGGAAGTTGTCCCCCTAAGAAGGTTGCTCCTTCTAGTGGTTTGGTTGTTGTCCCCATCGAGTCTCTTTTTTTTTTCCAAAGATATGGATAGTTTGAACTTTAGGGAATTAGCCCCTGATGAAAGTATCTCAACCTTGGGTTTTCAGAAGGATTGGAACCAATAAGTGGAGGAAAGGCCAATAGGTAATCTAGTTGAAGAAAAGGGAATTCCCCATAAGGAGGCCAACATTCTGACTCCTAAGGAAGATGTTCTTGTTAATGAAGGGGATGACATGGAGGAAGGAGAAATTGTGGCTTCAACCCTTGCATTATCCTTGGGGGACATGTCATTTCTATCTTAGAAGGAGGCTAGAAACTTGAGCAAATCCTTGGCCATGTTGGGTTTTCCCCCACATCCCAATGATAGAGAAGATGAGGATGATTGGCTACAAGCTCCAAATAAGTATAAAAAGAAAAAGAAGTTGGATGTGGATGGGGGAAACAAGGTTGGTAGACTATCCCAAAAGGAATCTAGGAACAAATATACTATGAGATATGTGGCTATTGGTAAACAAAGAACCTTGGACTCAATCATGGGATCGATGTCCAAAAAGAAATAATCCTAACTTTTTTCTTTCTGGGCTTTTTGTGTGTTGTTCCTATTTTGTTTCCTTAATGAAGTTTCTCTCCTAGAATATTAGGGGCCTTAATAGCCCATATAAACTATTGATGCCTAAAATTGACAAGAAGCAACCTTATGGGAAACTTAGTTAATGGGGGACAAATTGCACTAAATTGAATGACCTTCGGGTTTTTAAAGAAGTCAGCTCCTTCTATAGTTGGGGGGTTTGGAATGGGAAACCGAAGTAGATATAAAAAGTAAAGATCTAACCTAAGGCGATGCATTAAGATGTACGTGTGGGAATGGTAAATATCCCTTTAGGATGGGATTTAAGGGCCCGTTCAACAATCTGCATGTCCCAGAATAACAAAAATCATAGATGAAAACCTAAATAATCTATTCAATAACATAAAATAACTCCCATACAAATTTACTGAAAAGAAGAGTCCAAGAAATGGTCTAAATCAACAAATTAATATTGAAATTATAGAAGTTCTACAAATAAACTACTCAGTTCAATAAAGACACTGTATAATTTTTTGTCAAATAGCTAAGAAATAGAAAGGCCAAAAAACAATGGCATAGTCTGTGAGTCTTAATACAATAATAGAAAACAATACAAAAGGCTTGGTGTCTTTTCACAATTTTTTTGTATATGTTTCAAACTCATTTTTGGAAAGAAGAAGCAATATTTATAAAGCAACATCCCACTACTTGAAAGTCAGTAATAGAAAAGATTCCTTCAACACGAGCAATGATGTCTATAGAAATGATTTCCCAAGGCCGCTGCAATAGAAAATATTTTGAGTCATGGAATGCAATTTCCTTCAAGCCAGATGCATCTCCTGCAAATGATGGTAGTGGTCCTAGTGCAAAAGAAAAAATTCCCATGCAAACATGTGTCACTCACCCACAAAGTTGGTTAGGATACATGGTGATAGGCTGGGTCCTGTTGTTCATTATTCCTTTCTTGTGATGAAAACCCATAGAGAAGACACATGGAGAAGTCTTCGCTACCAAAATTGACTGTGGGGTCTACCAAAAAATTTCCCATGGAATCATGCTACATGGCCATAGGCAGAGCTTAGTAGAGAAGTGAAGGGAAGTAGGCATTCAAAGGTCTACACTGTTGACATGTGGAAGCATGGCGGTGCTCGGTAGAGAAGCAAGGGAAGAAATCCTTGCAAGGAGCGCATGATAGACACGTGGCGATAGCAGGTGAAGCTCTTCAAAAAAGGGGCTTGAGGCTATTCAAATATATGGGGTGTGGGTGAAGGCCATGGAAAATAATATTATCAACCTAAAGGGAGCTCAAGGTATTTTATATCCATAGATTTTAGCAACTACCATGGGTATTTCTCCTGCAGAACAGGGAACCCAAAATTTTTGGTTTGAAGACAAGAGCCTTATTCAATGATGGAGTTAGAGCTTTGAGCGTGTAGTCTGTAGAGGAAGCTAGTTGGCCTTGTATGGTGTCAGTATGGAGTGTATATTCTCTTGCACTTCATGTAGATTGATTACTTCCTTGAAGGGCAGCTCCATCGATATCCCATTCTCGGACTCGAGCTGAAAAAGTAGCCGCGCTATTTGATGAGTAATGCCTTCAATATCCGTGACAGTAAGGGGTTGATTGAAACTCAAGAAAGTGGATAAATCCTACTGCATCTCCTCAATGTTTGTTGCAATGTGCTTTGTTGTGGCTACCAAATCATCATAAAGGAAAGGTGAAGGAAAACCCATTTGATTCAGCTGAGAGAACTTCATCTGCATATTGTTCATGGTCAAACTCAATATTGTTGAACAATTTCTAGCATGGAGGATGGCTGCATTACATCAAATGAATTCCTTTGCTTTCTTGGTTGCAAACCTCCAATCTTCAATCCCCACACTTACTAAATCCTCATTCTCCACCATGTATAATTTATCAAGCAACTTTTCCGCTTCGGGTACCCTCTCCACAATGAACTAGGAAACTTGTTCAATCATTCTATGAACCTCCCTACACAAACTTGCCGCCTCTACCATGAACTAAAGCATTGATTAAAGATTCACATAGAATGCCTTGACCTTTTCCCAGTATGAAATATATAGTTGTTGGGCTACTAGAAGGAGATCCAACTAGGTAGTAGGGGGTTGAGGAGGATTATTCAAAAGACCAATTTCCACATCTATTGACCCAACATCCTACATCAGTTTTGCAATCATTTTGTCTAAAATAGAGAGTTGTTCTTGCAGAGTTTTCAACTTGGAAAATATTTTTTTCTTAGCCTCGCCTGTGGTTGCAGATTCTCTTTCCAGGGAAATATTTACCTCATGAATTTCCTTCTTGAATTGAGCATGTCGGCCCTGGAAGTTCATGTCTTTTTGCTACATTTCTTGCTCCAATTGAGCTTGATGCTACCATTTATCTTCTATCTTTTGTTGCAATTCTCCCTCTACTTGCACCAACTGGTCCTGTAATTCATGGTTTTTCTATCGTAGTTCAGTAACCAGGTTGGGATCTTGGGATTGGAACTTTGCAAGTTCCCCTTGGAGTCTAGCATGTTCCGCCTATGCTTGTTGAGACAAGTGTGCAAATTTGGTGTCCCTCACCTTGTCCTTCTTTAGTAGGACCTCTATCCTCTCCTTGAAATTTTTGAGCTCATCTTCCTTTTTCTTTAGTTGGTGACCAAACTTGAGAATGTTGTTGGTCACCACACATTGGGTTTCCTCCATTAACTCAACTTTATCTTGCAATTGGGCCACGTGTGAGTCGAGTCCCATAGCATGGATGGTGTAATCCTCGGGTCACATTTCCCCTTGCGATTTGATGACATTTGGATGCATGGTTGCAAAATGCAACGACTGTTGAACCTCATTAAAGAGGGTTTGCACATATGTCTTTGCTAACTTTTTAGCATCGTTGTCCCTTTGCTTGTAGAGCCTGAGAGCCCATGCTACTCTTGTTTTATTTCCCTCCAACATAAATTTTGTTGGCGATCTAATTAGCTCACATGTGAAGGGTGCACCAAGAGGAAGAGTAAAAGGGAATGAGAGAGTAGTGGTTCTAGCCAATTTCTTCTTCAGAAGAGAGACTATTAATGGGGAGAATGGGGGAATGTTATACCAAGGCCTAGTCTGTGAAGCAACAGAAGGACTTATGGGAAGTGGTGGTGGTAGTGGAGGTACAACAAACTCTATTTGTTGGGCTAGCTGGGTTGGAGTCGATGCAACTGTAGAAAAAGGGGTGGCAATAGTAGTTGTAAACTGTGCTCTAACGAAAGGTGGAGTAACTCGAGGGGAGTAAAAGTAAATTTCCCAGCTTGGGAGAATTGGAAGAAACCTCCCACGACCATTACAATAGAAGCAAAGAAAGAAAGGCCAACACTTGAAGTGACAAGCAATGCAAAGATAGCAGGAGAGACCACTTCTTGACCAATTCATTGCGAAGGGTGGCCCCCATTTGGCACTTCTCATTAAACTTCATGGAAGGGAAATATAAATTGAGCCATGTCGACCGCCTATCCTTTGTAGGAATGTGAACCAGGTCTACAAATAGATCATCCTATTCTAATAGGGGATTCCACCGCTTTTCCCAGTAAGGTTGGGGGTTGTGAGTTACTCAAACATTTATGTTTGCTATGTCATTGTCAGGGTTATATTGCCATTTGTCACAAATCAATACTAGCCCCATATGAGCTAGCTTTGCTTCTAGAAGCTTATGTGTCTACTTCCTTGCCATTACCACCATTTTGAAAGTCAAAGGGCAGAAGAAAAAACCTTTTTTGTTTTTCCCTCTGTAAAAGTCATTATTAATAACTGATACTTTTTGGAACATCTCAAGGGCCAACACTTTTTCTGTGACGCATTCTAGGCATTGGAATGGCTCCTCGGTAAATCCACACATCCTAATGAATGTGAAATCCTCTTCAAGAAACCAGTCACATCTAGGAGTGCAACTCTGCATCCACCCCATTTGGTTAGTGGAAAGCCGATAAAGATTGCCATCTTTGCTAAGGTCTTGCAAAATCAGAGTCAAGAAACAATATGAGAATGCATAATAAGCATATGTTGTAGAAAGGAGGGGAGTCCATACAGAAATTGGTCTTTTGGCTCTCTTCTCATCAAAACTAGCTAACCTCATATGTTGTTTAAAGAAGTCAAGGTTCTGGTGTAAAAACATATGAACAAGGAGAGAAGGAAACCTAAACTTATGTTGTGTTTTGTATTCCTTGATTTGGCTCAACATTTCCTGGATGATGACTTCTGTGAAGTCATACCAGAATAAGAAATGTTGTTTTCTTAGCTAAAAACCTAGATCCAATTGAAACTCTTGTGTGAACTTGTCTTCGTCCATGCTGCAAACAAAAGCCATCATAGAGAAGGCCTCCTGCATATCCATGTTAAAAGCATTGTGCGTGACTAGAATTTATGGCAACTTTTCCATTTTCCAAATCTTCCTGAGGCCTTTGGATTTCTTTGTTATAAAAATCTAGAGAAAAATCTGTAGTTCTCCATAAATCATCCCCTTTTGCTGGAGTAAAAGACTCCATCCTTTTTTCTCTAGAGCCCATTTTTGGGATGCAAAACATGTCCCTGATTGTGTCCTCGTTGATTATAACCCTCAGCTCCCAACCTTCAATGACACTAGTATATGGGTTGAAATGTTGAATGCCCTCATGAACTAGCTCAAGGAAATAATGCATAGAAGGGACCATATATTGTGGGAGACCACAAAACCAAAGCTTGTACACCAACTGACATTCGTTAGTGGCCACTTACATTCTTTCACAAGTTACTTCTCTAAGACTCTTAGGGTTAGTTTTGAGGGTGGGATCATAGATGTTATCCCATTCTTCCATTATATGGTTCTAGTCTCTATGAGTTTTCTACTTTTCTATGGTCCACGTGTGAATCCACTTTGGCTTCTCTGGTATCCTAGGCAAAGCGTAAGAGGTATCACTGAAAATATTGGCTATGGATGCCACACGCATGCCATCAAACAAGCTTTGGGTCACCTCGCCTTGCGCTTTCATCTGAGGATTCTAGGCCATCCAACATTCTATGGATTTTTATGGTGCTTAAACTTACTATAATTCACTTGTGTTCTTTAGCAATTTTGCACTCAAAACTCTCTGCATTGGATAGGATACTTAGGAAACTTTTCACAATGTTATTCCTTCACATGAAACACTTAGCTTTTTCTCATCTTAGAGTTGTAGACAATAGTTTCCTTTCTACATTAAATTCAACATGTACCACCAATTCCTTTGCTCATGCGAACAAAATTTCTTGCCCTTTTGAAAATACAAGAATTCATAATGACAGTTAGTCTTCATGTCCTATGGTGCGATTTCTTAGGAAACTGAGCCAGCGATTGAAGGCGTATAAAAACTTTCACATGCTTTGTAATTAATATCCTAAAAAGAATGATTAAGCCAAAGATGCAATGAGTATTCAAAAATATTTGAGTTCCTCCTTGGAGACTAAAACATGCTTGTAGTGTGACACATCAGCACCTGACCTTATGGATGATCACGTGGGACTGCCACTGATTTGTGCTAATTAATTACTTCTTAATCTCACACACAACAATTTGTACATGACATGCACAACTGGGTGGGAAATTCAAGTTGGCACTTGGTTGTATTTTTGAGTTAACACTCAATTAGTATCATGCTTATGGCACACATGTACCTCAAATATTTCTATAAATAGACCCTAAGACAACAACAAAATTGCACTTAGTAATTGGGAAGAATTAGCATTTGGTAGTTGGGTAGAATTAGGAGTCATGAATACTCCAATTAGGCTCACTAGCAATAAGTCACAAACAACTTTTTTAGGTGAAATTTCTAATAGGCATTTGAAGTGAATGACTAAGAACAAACATTCGTTGGCTATCATAGCAATGAAGTGGGTACTGGATAGGGACTTTATAGAGTATGAAGACAAGTATAGGGTCAATGCAAACATTTTCTCTCACTTTGTTGCATCCTTGCTTAATATATAGGTCCCTAAGCTAATGATCCTATGACTTATGTTGGAAATATTCGTTAAGCTCTACCTTGGCATCCTTGGAGAAATTGTGGCAAATGCGGTGTATGGCCCGGGTCTTCCTACGTTGAGAGACCTTCGAAAACACATTGAAGAAGATGTAGTGGTGTTAAGGGTATTGTTCCTGAGTGGATTCCACATTATGACACATGAAGAGCATCGCCAGAGGGTTACTCATGCCTGCCACTTCTTGCTATGTTGCTACAACATGGTGTTGTTCTACAACATGGAGTGGTATATTGATTTCAGGGACCTGGTGTATCCTTCACCATTGGATGTTGCTACTATTTACACTCGTGTTGTTGTTAATGATCCTACACTCCTGTTAATGATCTTGCTGATGAAGTTGTTCCAGATGCCTCTATTGATGATGCCCCTACTGTCATTTAAGAATCAACACTTTTCATCTATTTTTTGTATAAATGCCTAGAGAAGGATTTTTCATATATATTGAAAAAACTCTATAGTATATATATATATATACATTAAAGCATGTCCCTGGAGCCATTTTGGAAGTGTAATATCGAAGTATATGATACCATCTAATGAATATACAAATTTTATTAAATTCCTATCTCTTTTGCTTTCTGCTTCTTGCATTATGGGTTTTATTTCTCTGCTTCTTTGAGTTCCTTTTTGATTTTTGCATATGGGTTTATTTCAAAATACTGTCTGAACAAAAGAACAAAAGAAAAATTACAATAATTACATATTTACACATGTAGAACAATTAATAAAGCTTAATTGAACAATTTGAGGTGGATTCCATTAACTAGAATCCACAATGCTTCTTTCTCCATATTTTCTAATTTGAATGCGTTATGTTGCTTGCATTGAATTATTCTAAAAGGGTCTTCCCATAGACTATCAAATTTTTCATGTTGGCCAAGCTTTGTAGCCCTCTCATTGAACTTTAGCACTAGGTATCCACATTTAAGATCTTGGTCTGAGGTTTTTTTGTCAAGCCACCTTTTAACCACTTGTTGGTGGTCAGACATGGCTGTTAGGGCCTTTTCTCTTTTTTCATGTACTTCCAATAACTTAGCCAACCGAACCTCCATGGCTCCGTTTTGTTCCACCTCTAGAGACTTGAGTAGTTGTAATGCAGGAATTTCCATGGAGATGGGTAATAGCACTTCCTTCCCGTATACTAACTCATATGGCAAAGTATTGAGGACTTGATTAGGAGTTATACGGTTTTCCCAAAGCACTGCCCAAAGGTTCTTATGACACTCTCTTTGATGTTTTGACCCGATTATTTTAATGAGTTGGACTAAATCACTAGTACATTTTGACCCATTTTTCGATGATTGGTCATCAAAAAATGGGTTAAAATGTACCAGTGAATTTTTATTAGTCGACTTAGCTAGGCCATTCCCTTATAGGTAGTAGTTTGAAGATGTTTCTAAGAATATGTCATGATTGAGTGCAATTTGGCCTACCTTTGAGCCCAAGAAAGCCTTGGAATTCTTAGAGATGATGGTCTTTGGCGAGCCGAATCTCATTACCAATTCCTTGAGGAAGTTCACAATCTGTGACTCTATTTCATTCTTCAAGGGCATGGCCTCAGTCCATCTGGTAAAGTAGTCTATAGCTGTGAGGATCCATTTGTGTGCAACACTAGAGGTGGGATTAACCATCCCAACAAAATCGAGGCCCCATTGTGCAATAGGTTCCTCGATACTATTGGATTTAGGGGCATTGTTAAGTTTTTCCTTCTTTTGGTGAAGAATTGGCATTCCTTGCAGGCCTTAACCAAAGAGTGCGAGTCATTGAATAGTGTAGCCAAGAAATATCTGGCACACATAATTTTGATGGCGGTGGTCTTTGTAGAAAAATTTCCACCCGTGAGACTGTTGTGGAAAGTGTCAAGAATTCTCTTTGCCTGTTCTATCCTGATGCACCACAGTAGAACACCATTAAAGTTCTTTTTGAAAAGGACCCCTTCAATAAGTGTATATCCGTTGTTCTACAATCTATAGAATCTTCTCTTTTGAGAAGGAAGGACCGATGGATATTTTCTGGTATGCATGAATCTTACCCTATCTGCTAGCCAGTAGCCTTCAGACTTGGATTCATTTGTTAGGACAAGCTCAGGTTACTCCTCCTCAACTACCATTTCTTCATCATGTGCTAAATACTTGCACAGTCCTCTTCCTCGAATAGTCTTTGTGGGTTTGACCTCAATATCATATTTGAGGATCTTAGTGATCCAATTGTCCCTTTTTTTAGTGATCTCTCCTTCCATGATTTACTGATGCACACTAGAATACATGACGTATGCTATCACCTTGTTGCAAGATATGAGGTGTTGGAACTTCTTGAGTCCCTTAACAATGGAAAATGATTTCCTTTCAATGAATTTATAGTTCATCTCATAATCCTTTAAATTCTAAGAGTGAAATGCTATCGGATTTTCTCCCTTTCCTTCATCATCCCTTTGGGACAAAATAGTAGCGATGTTGAATTTTCTACTAAATACATACATTATGAATTCCTTTGATAAGTATGGATTCACCAGCACAGGAGTTGAAGAAATAGCATCCTTAACCTTTTCAAAGGCTTATCTAGCTTCTTTTGTCCATTTGAATAACTAATCCTTTTTGAGAATTAGGGTGATAGGTCTAATTTTTCCTACAAAATTAGAAATGAATTTGCTCACAAAATTTACCTTTCCCAGAAAGGACTAAACTCCCTTCTTATTGACTGGTATGGGGAGCTCTCTAATTGCCTTCACCTACTCCATATCAACTGCAATTCTATCTTTGGACACTACATTTCCCAATAGTTTTCCTTGCGACACTTTGAGAACACATTTTTTTGAGTTTAGGGATATCCCAAACTCTTGAAATTTTCTAAAAAACATTTCTAGATGATCAAAATGATCATCCTTATTCTTGGAGAATACTATAAGATCAAGATGATTTTATTGATCAATTCCCTAAAAGCAATATCCATTTCCTGCTGGAAGGTAGCTCCCACATTTGAGAGGTTGAAAGGAATTTTTGCATATGCAAACATCCCCCACTTGGTAGTGAACATTGTTTTGTGTTGGTTCTCCTCTTTTACTTGGATTTGATTGTAACCGGAGAAATCGTCTAGTAGAGAAAACATCTCTAATCCTACCATTGTTTGTAAGATAGACTCCATGGGGGGCAAGGGGTAGTGGTCCTTCAAGGATGCTCTATTCAGGTCCTAGAAATCAACACATAGGTGGATTTCTTCATTCTTCTTTTGGACTGGAACTAGGTTGGATACCCATATGTTGTGCTTGATCGAGAAGATGATCCAAGACTAAATTAGCTTTGTCATCTCTTGAGCCATCAATGACTCAATCTTCAGATTTACTAGCCTCTACTTCTAGCGGACAAGATTATCTCCTTATGTTAGTTCTATAGTATGCTAGATGATTTTAGGATCATATCCCTTGAGGTCATCATATGACCAGGCCACTACTCCATATTTCTCATAAAAATGGATGAGTCTTTCTTTATTGTGCTGCGAGACATCTTTTCTGACCTTGAGCTTCCTTCTATCTCCGATTTGAAGACCTACATAGTCACTTTTATCCACTAAAAACTTCCTCTTGTCATTCCTTGTATCATCACAGTCAAATAGGTTTTTGAGAGTAACCAATCCTTTTGGAAGCTTGTTGGACCTTAACTAAATATTTTTCCCTTCAAAGGCCTTGGAAATTCTCAATTGGAGTTGCTCAACAAACTCCCCCGACTGTTGGATGAATGAGGTGATGTGTTCATCAATTTCGAACATTTGCCAGCTTTGATCATTATTTGGGATTGTTAGTTAGACAATCACTTGTACAGAGTGTATGTTATGAATTAAGTCAGAAGTAGGATCAAACTGAGATTTGATTGCTTCCATGTGATCCAAATCTGCATTTTTCTCTCTAGGTACTGTTTGGATATTGAAGGCCTCAAAGCTTTCAATCAGGTCCCAAAATCTATGTCTATAGGATCTCATGCAGACATTCTTGGCTATGGAAAGCCTCCATACTTGATTTACCACTAGCTTGAAGTCTTCAAACACCATTATTTGCTTAATGCCCATCTGTTCTACAAGGCTTAAACCTTGCACTAGGCCTTCATATTCAACTTCATTATTTGAATAGGAAAATTGGAAGCGAAAAGACCTGAGTGTCTTTTCATTGGATGGAGATGTCAAACATATCCCAGCTCCTGTTCCAAGTTTGCATATCACAACATCAAAATGCAGCGTCTATAGATTTGAGGCTTGGAAACTCTTAGATCCCTTTACGACCTTCCAAATCACTTGATCTTCATCATATATGACATAGGTACCCAATCTAGTAGCATGATAGTTGCCGAAAGGATCAGTGTCTATATATTTTCTCAAGAGGACCACCTCTAAATCAATCCAGTCCCCAGTCACTTTTTCATCCTCTAATAGCTCAGTACAATGCATTTCCTCTTTGGCGATAGAGGTATGAGCAACCTCAAAGTTGATCATTGCTTCATCTGCTACATGTTTTGAATGTAAAGGTTTAGATATTATTTTCATTTTAGCTCCATGCTTGGTCCTAAGGATTAAATGTGACCTATCCAAGGAAATATATCCACCTATCTTGGAAGTGAATTCCTAGGATATGCAAAGACCAGACATGGGGGAACATCTATGATCACGGTATCTTGTGGAACTGTGATGCTAGGGAAGGAGAATAGAGTCAAAGGGATGTCCTTAATGACACCTACAGTTTCAACCTTGTTCCCATCAAGCTGCATAACTCCTCTATTTAAAGGTTCATAGCTAAGGCCTAAGGCTTCAACTATATGCTTGGGCATGACTATGGTGCTAGCACTAGAGTCAATCATGTAATTATGTAATAATTTTTTACCCACAATAAGAGTTAGGAAAAATTTCTTTGGTTTCGGCTTATCTCTAACTTTGATAGAGGCTTCCCTTATACTATTTGTGAGAACTTTGGTTGTGGGTGATGAATCAATGACCTTTCCCTTGAGTGATTGCTATGTTGGCTCAATGACTGCATCTTCTCGGAGGGCCTTTTACAACAATGAATTCTACTTCAGAATAACTAAGATATCCCAAAGGGACACATTAGCAAAGGATTTTTTTAATTGCTCTACCACATTGAATGGTGGCAGATTCAAAAGCTTCTATTCCTTAGCCCTTGTTATAACAATTTTCCTTCATGGCTGAAATTGTTGTGCAATTGCAAAGGTGCTAGGAGTTTGGTTGGGAACACTTTTGGGCTCTGGGATGACTGGTTCACCTATGAATCTCCTCTTAGAGTGAGTGTTGTAATTGTACTGCACTTGCAGGGCTTTCGATGTGGATGCATTGTTTGCAAACACCACCTCTTCTTCTTCCATCCATGGGAAGAGTATGTGGTCAGGAGCTATATCAGTTTCTTGCTTGAGGGACATCCCTTGCATTTTCATGGTGATAACCACATTTTCCATCGAGGGAGAGGCATATACAGAACCTCTAGGGTCTAACACCATGCCTTGGCTGCACTATTCCTCCACCTTTTGTTCTAGGTTGCCATACAAGCAGTTTTGGGGCATATGTGCGTCATCACAAGGGAAGCACTAGGGATTGATGTCATTGACGAGATTTTTTTCCCTGCCGTTAGTTCTCTACTCGAGCTTGGGTGAGCATTCTGTAGTGGAGTAGGGATTGGCACCATCTAATTAGTTGTTTGAGTCTGCGGATTTGTGCACGGGCCTCCTTGGAACTAATTTTGTTGGTAGGTAGATCTTCCACCTTGATAATTTTGGTAGGTTGGCTTCGGAGGCACAGACTGGTTCTGCTTGATGGTAGTTATTTCATTTGAGATGGTCCGCAATAGCTCCTTGATGTTTCTCATCTCATCTTTTGAAGAGCCAAACATGGAAGCAACATTCTGTGGCATGCTTAGATATGTATACATAGATTGGGGAGGAGCAGGCACACTGTTAGATGTCATCTCTTGGGAAGGATCCAATATCTCAGGAAATATAGGCATAGTGGGTTGAGGTGGCAGCTTTCCAACATTAATCAGGTTGTTCTCTACTTTAATAGTGATGTTATATGCATTCGGTAGAGTGGTCCCGCTAAGAGACTGTATCATCATCGAGATGTCAGAATTGATGGATTTCAAATAGAACATGAATGCCAACTTGGTTAACGGAGGGATAGCAGCATGGATCCTCTACCAAATTGTGTGGAACCGGGCATTGAAGTTAGTCATGGCTTCATATGGGGCCTGCTTTATGGTCTCCAATTGATGGTATAGCAAAGACCGATCTCCATTATTTGAAAATCTCTCATAGAAAGGGTCTCTGAGCTGATCCTAGGTACCGATGGTATTGGCTCCCAAAGTGCGATACCAATCTAGCACTTTGACTTTAAAGGAGGCTGCAAGCAACCTTAGTGTGACATTATAGTCAGTAACACCATGCACCAAACACGCATCCACCACATCTTGTAGGTATTCAGATGGTGTTTTCGAGCCTTCCCCAATGAATTTTGGTACAACTTTTAAAGCAAAGGCTAGGATAAGAACCCAAATGGTGGGTGCTACTGGTGCTAAAAGGGGGCTTCTGACATCCCATGCCACATAATTTCTCTTAGCAATTGGAAACATGGTTGGTGGAGGGATCAAAATGTTCCACAAATAGGTTCTAGTCTGTATTGTTACTGGTGGTGGCACTAACAGGCTAGGGTTATTTGATGTTGGGGGTCTAGTAACATGCTAATGGCTCATACACCCACTTTGAATTTAGGTACATTTAAGACAGTCCCACTGGGTGTTCCAGAAAAAGAAACGGTTGATGCCTAAAATTGACAATCAACAACCTTATGAGAAACTCAGTTAATGGGGGACCAATTGCACTAACCCGAGTTACCTTCAGGATTTTAAAGAATCTGACTCCTTCTATAGCTGGGGGGTTTGGAATGAGAAATAGAAGTAGATATAAAAAATAAAGATCTAATGTAGGGTGATGCGCTAAGATGTAGGTGTGGGCATGGTAAATCTCCCTTTAGGATGGGATATAAGGGCTTGTTCAACAATCTGCATGTCCCAGAATAACAAAAATCATAGATGAAAACCTGAATAATCTATTCAATAACATAAAATAACTCCCATACACATTCACTAAAAAGAAGAGTCCAAGACATGGTCTAAATCAACAAACTTATATTGAAATTGTAGAAGTTCTACAAATAAAATACTCAATACAATAATGGCACAGTATAATGTTTTGACAAATGGCTAAGAAATAGAAAGGCCAAACAACAATGGCATAGTCTATGAGTCTCAATACAATAATAAAAAATAATACAAAAGGCTTGGTGTCTTTTCACAATTTTTCTGTGTATGTTCCGAACTCATTTTTGGAAAGAAGAAGCAATATTTATAAAGAAGCATCCCATCACCTGAAAGCTGGTAATAGAAAATATTCCTTCAACATGAGCAATGATTTCTATAATAATGATTTCCCAAGGCCACTACAATGGAAAATATTTTGAGTCATGGAATGTAGTCACCTTCGAGCTAGATGCATCCCCTACAAATGATGGCAGTGGTCCCAGTGTAGAAGCAGCAAATTCCCATGCAGACATGTGTTTCTCACCCACAAATTTGGTTAGGATATGTGGCGATAGGTCAGAGCATGTTGTTCATTCTTCCTTCCTTGTGATGAAAACCCCTGTGGAGAAGACACGTGCAGAAGTCTTCGCTACCAGTGCTGACTGTGGGGTCTACCAAAAAGTGCTTGCGGAATGATGCTATGTGGCACGTGGGTGGAGCTTGGTAGAGAAGTGAAGGGAAGCAGGCGTTCAAAGGCCCGTGTTGCTAACATGTGGAAGCATGGCGGGGTTCAGTAGGGAAGCAAGGGAAGAAATCCTTGCGAGGAGCATGTGACAGACACATGGAAATAGCAGGCGAAGCTCTTCAAAAAAGGGGCTTGGGGATATTCAAATATATGGGGTGTGGGTGGAGGCCAAGTAAATTAATATTATCAACCCAAAGGGAGCTTGAGGGATTTTATACCCATAGCTTTTGGCGACTACTAAGGGTGTTTTTCCTGCAAAATGGGGAATCCAAATTTTTTTGGTTTGAAGACTAGAGCCTTATTCAATGATGGAGTCAAAGCTTTGAGAGTGTGGTCTACAAAGGAAGCTAGTCAGGCTCGGATGGTGTCGATATGGAGCACAAATTCTCTTTCACTTCATGTAGATTGATTACTTCCTTGAAGGGCAGCTCCATCGATATCCTAGTCTCGGACTTGAGCTGAAAAAGTAGTCGTGCTATCTAATGAGTAATGCCTTCAATATCTATGGTAGTAAGGGGTTGATTGAAACTCTAGAAAGCGGATAAATCTTGTTGCTTCTCCTCAATATTTGTTGCAATGTTCTTTTTTGTGGCTACCAAATTATTAGAAAGGAAAGGAAAAGGAAAACCCATTTGAGTCAGTTGGGAGAACTTCATTTACATATTGTTCATGGTTCAACTCAATATTGTCGAGCAATTTCTAGCATGGAGGATGGTTGCATTGCATCAGATGAATTCCTTTGCTTTCTTGGTAGTTAACCTCTGGTCTTCAATCCCTGCACTTACTAAATCCTCATTTTCCACTATCTACATTTTATCAAGCAACTTTTCTACCTCCGGTACCCACTTTGCAATGAACTGGGGAATTTGTTCAATTTTTCTGCGAACCTCCCTGCTCAAACTTGTGCCTCCACCATGAACTGAAGTGTTGGATGAAGAGTCAGATAGAAGGCCTTGACTTTTTCCTAGTATGAAATATATAGTTGTTGGGCTACTAGAAGGAGGTACAACTAGGCAGTAAGGGGTTGGGGAGGATTATTCAAAAGACCAATTTCCGCATCCTGAGTCAGTTTTGTAATCCTTTTGTCCACAATGGAGAGTTGTTCCTGCATTTTTTTCAACTCAGCAAGCAATTTTTCCTTAGCCTAGCCTCTTGTTGTAGATTCTCTTTCTACGAAAAGATTTACCTCCTGGATTTCCTTCTTGAATTGAGCCTATTGGTCCTAGAAGTTTGTGTTCTTTTGCTACATTTCTTGCTCCAATTGAGCTCGCTACTACCATAGCTCTTTAGTATTTTGTTGTAGTTCTCCCTCTACCTGTGCCAAATGGTCCTACAATTCCTATTTTTTCTACTATAGTTCAGTGACTAGGTTGGGATCTTGGGATTGGAACTTTGCAAGTTCCACTTGGAGTCTAGCAAGTTCCTCCTATGCTTGCTGAGAAAAGTGTGCAAATTTGGCATCCCTCACCTTGTCCTTCTTTAGTAGGACCTCTATCCTCTCCTTGAAATTTTTGATCTCATCTTCCTTTTTCTTTAGTTGGCAACTAAACTTGAGAAATTAAGTGGTCACCAAATTTTGGGTTTCCTCCATCATCTCAACTTTATCTTGCAACTGGGCCGCACGCGGATCGAGTCCCATAGCATGGATGGTGTAATTTTTGGGTCACATCTCCCCTTGCGGTTTGATGATGTTCAGATGCATGGTTGCAAAATGCAACAACTATTGAGCCTCATTGAAGAGGGTCTGCACTTGTTGCTTTACCAAATTTTTAGCATCCTTGTCCCTTTTCTTTTGGAGCCTGAGATCTCATGTTTCTCTTGTTTTATCATCCTCCGACATAAATTCTACTAGTGATCTAATCAGCTCACCTGTGAAAGGTACAATGGGAGGAAGAGAAAAAGGGAACGAGAGAGTAGTGGTTTCAACCAATTTATTCTTTAGAAGAGAGATTGTTAATGGGGAGAATGGGGGAATGTTATACGAAGGCCCAATCTGTGAAGCAGTGAAAGGACTCATGGGAATTGGCAAAAATGAAACTTAATCAATAGCTATGCCTCCAATTCGAGCAGGGACAAAGTGAAACTTTGGGATTCTCTGAATGATGTTAGTAAAAGTAAATAGGATGACTATTGGATGTTGGGAGGTAACTTCAACTCCCCTCTTCTATATTTTTAAAAGTTAGGGGGTTGGATGACTATACTAATAGTATGATGGAGTTGGATGGATTCTTCAATTCTATTGGGCTTTTTGATATTACTCTATAGGGCTCCAAATTCACACGGTCTAATAAAAGGCTTGGTAACCAATTGATTCAAGTAAAGATGGATAGGTTTCTGATCTCATCCAATTGGAACATATCCCAATATCTCTCTCTCAACTCTCCCAAGATTTTTATTTGACCATAAAGCTATTGTGCTCAAAAGAAATGATGATCACAATAAAGATCCTTTTCCTTTTAGATTTGAAATAATGTGGAGCCTTCATTCTGTTTTTGCTTCCTTAATTAAAAATTGGTGGGATGAACCCATGGGAGGTACCCCCATGTTCTGCTTGGTGGAGAAGCTGAGAAGAATAAAGTAGAGAGTGAAAGGATTGAACAAAGTGACCTTTGGTAATATTTTTGAAATTAAAAAATCCCTAGGAAATAGCTTAAAGGAAGTGCAAGATAAAATGGAAGTTGACCTTATGGATGAAGAGATCTGCATTAAAGAATGTGATCTTAGATCTCAATGGTTTAAGGTCAACAAAAATGAGGATATTTTTTGGAAATAAAAGTCTCAGGTCCAATGGCTTACTGAAGGAGACTACAACACTTAATTCTTTCACCAATATACCATGAAACACAGAAGCATGAACATGATTAGATTGCTCAACAAAGAAGATGGTTCCATGGTATCGACTAAAAAATAAATTGTTGAGGAAGTTGTTAAATTATTTTTTCCTTCCAAAATTCCCAAGGTGATGCTAATTAGGTAAATGTTGATTTCCTTGAAGTGATTCCTAAAGTTATATCTGAACAAGACTTAAAGATTATGTCTAATGTTGTTTCTATGGAGGAAGTTAAACATGTCATTTTCTCCTTTGGGGCTTACAAAGCCCCAAGACCTGATGGGCCCCCTCCTGCATTTTTTTAGAGTTACTAGGATATTGTTAAATCTAAGTTATTCAATGCTGCTAGAGATTATTTTAGATCGGGAAGGTTCCTAAACCAATTGAATACCACCTTTTTTTTCCTTATTCCCAAGAGTGAAGAAGCCTTTCCTACCAAGTATTTTAGACCCATTAGCCTCTGCAACATCGTCTATAATTTTTTTTCAAAGCTCCTTATGTATAAAATTAAAGCTATTTTATGCAAAATGATAGCCCCAAACTAGAAAGGTTTTGTCCAAGGAAGAAATTTTTTAGATGTTATTACTACCCATGAAATCCTCCACTCTATGGAACTCAATAAAAACCTTGGGACGGCCTTGAAAATTGATATCTCTAAGGCTTATGATAGAGTTTCATGGGCATTTTTTCTTTGTTGTTGTTAGGAGATTTGGGTTTGAGGGTAGATTCCTTAAGATTCTCACTGATGTGTTACCTCCTCTATGTGCTTGGTTCTTGTTAATAGTGTCGCCCAGGGTTTCTTCTCTTGTGGTTATGATCTAAAATCAATGTTTAGAATTTTCTAACTACACCTTGAATTAGATTTATAACAAGATATTTTGCTGACATTTTGCAAGTGAATTAGTAAAACCAATGAACATATAGAACACATGAACATCATAGAAGCTAGTAAAACCATATGACAAGAGAGAGAGAATTGATAACAAAGTTCACTAGACTTTGGCTATGTCTCCAGATCCATTTGAACATGAATCATTTTATTCCTTCTTATGCAAGATGTTGGGACCTTCTCACAAGTGTTTACATAAATAACTACCTTCTCCTTAACCAAGGATTCAAGAAGGCCCCTTACACTAATGACCTTACTTGAGACATCAGAAGGAAAAACTAATTACAATGCAAGCTTTACATAACTCATCTCAAAACTACTACAAGATTTGAGCCTGGAACTAATGCTACAACTCTTCTCACTTGGATGCTTGAGAATTTCATCCAAGAATGTGATGATGATGAAATTCCTCCTAGCACTCCTTTTTATACATAAAGTTTACTCAATATGGTAGATAACCATATGATTTACAATATCAACTATATCTCCCCATTTTTGATAAAAATTAACAACCCTTTAATAAAACATTTAAATTTGTTTTGAGCCCCTTGATTTATTTTGTATTCGGGCTATTTTTTTGTGGGTTGTTTTTCTTTTTTTTCATTTAATGTTCAACTAATAACCACTTAGGGTTATTTACATATTTTAAAATATTATTTTTAAGCCCTTGAAAATATTTCATTCGGGCTATTATAAGTTTTTTTTGTTTGGGGTTTTGTTTTTATTTAATTCTAATCCCACCTAATAACCATTAAAATGATATTTGTAATTCTCCTAAATCCACAAGCTATGGAGAGGATAACTCCACAAAAAGAGGGTTTACAACAACTCAAGGGATAAGATAAGAGAAAATCCCATGAATCTCTCAACTTCTCCTTGAGAATAGGAAAATAGTTGTAAGGTGGATTCTCACACAAAACTAATTTCCCTTTTTACAAATTAAATGAATAATACATGACAATTCCACTCACTTCAAGTATTAATCATTTTTTTCCAATTTAAATGAATAATAGATGAGCTTCCCACACTCATTTCAAGTATCAATCATTTTTTTCAATTTTAAATGAATAACACTCGAGTTTTCTTTCAACCCATTTGAAGCATTAATCATTTATTTTAAACTTTGCCACCTATCATCAAATTTTAATGATTTATCTTATGGTGAACAAAGTAGGAATTTTTCACCTTCTGACAGGCCCCTACACCTGGTTTGACCAAACTTTGACTGGCCATAACTTGGAAGTATGAACACCTTTTTCGCCCGTTCAAGTTGTATCAGATTTTATTTTTAGAGCACTTAGACATGGTGCCAATTTCAAGGGGATCCAAAATATTTGAATTTTCAGGTTCTTGGGATCCACCTATATCAGGTTGTGGCCTTAGAGAAGGAGACCCCCTCTCCTCCTATCTCTTTATAATAGTTGTTGAGGTCCTTAGAAGGAATATCCAAAAGGTAATTGACTCTAAGGCCCTTAAAGGAGTTAAAGCTACTTTGTCACTCCTTGACTCTCACCAATAGTTTTTTGATGATACCATCCTATTTGGTGAAGCCTCGGTAGGGGAAGATAGCCTATGGAAAGTTGTTTTAAATGATTATGTTTCTATTTCTAGTCAACATATTAACTATGATAAAAGAAAAGTATACTTCTTCAATGCTAACCAAGTAGTGAAGGAAAGAGTGGTGAGAATCTTAGGCTATTAGGAATCTATTTTACCTGTAGCTTACCTTGGGCTACCTTTGATATCAAGAAAATTAGAAAATAATTACTAGAATCATCTGATTGAGAGAGTGCAAAAGAAGTTGGAAAATTGGAAAGGTAAAATTCTAAGTTTAGCTGGGAAGATAAAACTCCTAAAAGCCTCTTTATAGAATATCTTAGTCTACTATTTGTCCCTCTTTAAAATTTCAGCCTTCATTGGGGAAAAAATAGAATAGATTCAAAGAAGATTCATGTGGTTTGGAACAGAAGAGAAAAGAAGACTAGTGTTGGTTAGCTAGGAGAAAGTGTGTACTAAAAATGTTGGAGGTCTAGGGATAATGAGAATTAAACTACTTAACAAAGCCCTCACTGCTAAGTTGGGATGGAATCTCTTGGAAGGGTCTAAGGATTGGGTGAATATTTTCCAAGCTGAATACTTGAAGAATAGAGATCTTGGCTGCTTCCTCTCTACTACTGATCTGGCTAATGGGTCAGTTCTCTAGAACCATCATATCAAATTAAAAAATATGTTGAAATTGGGGGTGAGAAAGAGGATTGGTAATGGAAAAGACACTGATTTTAGGAAAGACCCTTGGATTGAAGATTTCCCTCTCTCTTCCTTAGAAGGCTTCAACCCTCTTAAAAAAGCTTGAATACTTGAAGAATAGAGATCCTGGTTGCTTCCTCTCTACTACTGATCTTCCTAATGGGTCAGTTCTCTAGAACCATCTTATCAAATTAAAAAATATGTTGAAATTGGGGGTGAGAAAGAGGATTGGTAATGGAAAAGACACTGATTTTAGGAAAGACCCTTGGACTGAGGATTTCCCTCTCTCTTCCTTAGAAGGCTTCAACCCTCTTAAAAAAGCTTGAATACTTGAAGAATAGAGATCCTGGTTGCTTCCTCTCTACTACTGATTTGCCTAATGGGTCAGTTCTCTAGAACCATCTTATCAAATTAAAAAATATGTTGAAATTGGGGGTGAGAAAGAGGATTGGTAATGGAAAAGACACTAATTTTAGGAAAGACCCTTGGACTGAGGATTTCCCCCTCTCTTCCTTAGAAGGCTTCAGCCATCTTAAAAAAGCTTGAATACTTGAAGAATAGAGATCCTAGTTGCTTCCTCTCTACTACTGATCTGCCTAATGGGTCAGTTCTCTAGAAACATCTTATCAAATTAAAAAATATGTTGAAATTGGGGGTGAGAAAGAGGATTGGTAATGGAAAAGACACTGATTTTAGGAAAGACCCTTGGACTGAGGATTTCCCTCTCTCTTCCTTAGAAGGCTTCAACCCTCTTAAAAAAGCTTGAATACTTGAAGAATAGAGATCTTGGTTGCTTCCTCTCTGCTACTGATCTACCTAATGGGTCAGTTCTCTAGAACCATCTTATCAAATTAAAAAATATGTTGAAATTGGGGGTGAGAAAGAGGATTGGTAATGGAAAAGACACTGATTTTAGGAAAGACCCTTGGACTGAGGATTTCCCTCTCTCTTCCTTAGAAGGCTTCAACCCTCTTAAAAAAGCTTGAATACTTGAAGAATAGAGATCCTGGTTGCTTCCTCTCTGCTACTGATCTGCCTAATGAGTCAGTTCTCTAGAACCATCTTATCGAATTAAAAAATATGTTGAAATTGGGGGTGAGAAAGAGGATTGGTAATGGAAAAGACACTGATTTTAGGAAAGACCCTTGGACTAAGGATTTCCCTCTCTCTTCCTTAGAAGGCTCCAACCCTCTTAAAAAATCTTGAAAATAATATGTAGTAAAAAGGAGAAAATTATATCAATTGGGAGTTTGAAGAACCTAAATGGAAGGAATTTAATGGGCTACTAGGGAGTGCTAACTTGAGAGGTCAGAGATAGATTAACTGGGAGTCGCTTCTACAAAGGTTACACAGCCTCATAGGGGAGGCGAACTAGTTCTCCAATGAAAGGAAAGATGAATGGTTGTGGAAGGGGAACTCTTTAGGCTTCTTTTTAGTTAAACATGCTTATAATGAACTAGTGAAACCTATAATTAACTATAGAGATCCTCACTGGGACAAAGTGTGGATCAGTAACCTTAGTCCAAAAGTTAATTGTTTCTGGTGGACTGCTTCACATGAAATAATTCTAACAATTGATAATCTGGTAAGGAGAGTTTTTTAGCTTGTCAATACATGCATTCTCTACAAGCAGGATGAAGAGTTAGTAATGCATATTTTCTTCCATTTTTAGTTCTCTAGAGAAGTGTGGTCATTCTTCCTTCCTTTTTTGTTCACTAATTGGGTGTTCCCCCCAACTATGAAGACATTTTCTAAAAGCTGGTCCAACTGTCCTTTTTCCCACAAGGTCATAGTGGATCTTTGGAATCAACTCCCACCCTTCTTAACCTAGGGAATTCTGAAGGAAATGAATAATAGGATTTTCAAGGAGGAAAAGAGAAGTAGCTATGAGGTTTGTATGACTAGAAAATCCCAAATATAGGAAAACATGGAAGTGGGAGGATATAGCTTCTCAAAAGTTTGGCTGACCTATAAAGAAATGAGAATTAAGCAGGTCTAGGGTCTAAAGAAGGACCTTACTAATCTAAATTGGGCCACAATGTCTGCTAGAAAGACTACTGCCTAGTCCCTCCTAAAAGATAATGGATTAAATGCAAATTTTATGGATGCTCAAAAGGTAATATGGGCATGGAAGGGGTGGGAGGACTACTGAGAAACCATCTAGGAGACTATATCGTGAGCTATGGTATAAACCTTGAAGTTTGTACTAACAATAAATTCAAGGCTATGGCTGTTTGGGGAGATTTAAAGAAACTATGAGAATATGGTTTCAAGAAGGTAATTGTGGAAGGTGATACCAAATTAATTGTGGACATATTGAATGGAGGTGCTACGACCCCATGGGAATTAAAAGACATCAAAAAGACATCATTGAAAAATTCAAGTCCCTAATGAGTTTCTTTACTCACTTCCATGTGCAACATGTGAACATGTGTTTAGAGAAGGAAATATCTTAGCTAATTATGTATCCAATGAAGCACTTAAGTGCAACAGGTGGACCCACTAGAATAACAATTATTTTCCTTTGTCATTGAAGGAAAAAGTGTTCAAAGAAAAATATGAATATGTGTTCAACTTACAAAGTTGACAAAAGGGATTGACATAGGAGGCTTATGTGATCTCATGTTATGAAGGGATCTCAGAATAATGATGAAAAAATTGGTATGAAATTGAGTATGAAGATCTCCTTAGGTGAAAGTGGCAATTATTATTTCATTCTCGAGATTATAATGGATCGCATGGATTTTATCAAAGCAAAGGATAGTGTCAAATCCAAGTGTAGTTATGTGCCTTATGTCAAATCTACCTGCCAATGTGAAGATCAGCTTGCTACAAACAATAAAGAGTCATTAATTATTTGTGCTAATAATTATGAAGTCTTAGCCCGAGGAAATGTGATTTTGGCCATCTCTTTGAGAAAATTCTCAAACTTCTTTTTTGAAAGCGTTTATTTCCAAAATGAAAGCAATAGTGTGTTCTGCAAGTTTTGAAGGATGCTAGGGTGGAGTGGGGTTATGAGGAAAAGATCACAGAATCCTAAAAGATTATAGTGCTAAAAATGGGTGAGCATCAAAAGAAAACTAAACCTCTGAATTGCTAGGATCTAAGACAAAATGCAGACCTTTGGAGACTTTTTCACAGAGCGGGGATGGTTCCTTTTTTTGAAGTGATGAAAGGTTACAATGAGAGCCTAACAGAGAAATTCACCAACTCATGGAGAAAGGGGAATGTGGAAATTGGAGTAGTAATATTTGAGGTGACAACTTAGTTCATAGCAAAGGCTACTAGTCTACAAAACCAGGGAATTAAGGTGGCGAAGAAGAGCGAAGCAGATTACTAGTCCTTTATTGACAATTTCCTCCATGATGGAAAAAATCTTACCATGTTTCAAAATGGGTATGCATGGCTCGAACTCTCATCTCCCTATGCTCTAGTTAGTATGTTTGTGATGCAATATTTTACCCTTGAAGGTAGATATATGATTGTTCACGCATATCACTTCCCTCTATTGAATCATATCCATCACAATGAGCATATTAATTTTACAATTTATCTGCTCTCCTCTCTACAACTTAATATTGAAAAGGGCATGAATCCTCCCTTGCATCAAGGGTTAATTCTTGCTCTTTATTAACATGCCTTATCTTTGAACCCACATGGTAATCCATTGGTTGCTAGATAGGAAATCGAGAGTCAAAATGATGGGGAAAATGTTGAACCTTTAGCCGAGGCTAACCCAATTTAGGAGCCTAACCCTTGACCCCCTCCCATTATTGTTGACAAAAATGTGAATTCCCTTCTTATTCCTCTTCCTCTACTACTAAAAGCTCCAACCCTTCTACCCATGTGGGTAAGAAGATTCTTGCTAAAATCTCCCTCAAGCTCGAGTTGGTTAAAGCTACCCCTGAGAAACACAAACATTCTCTGCTTCTTCGAGAACCACCTAAGTCAAAGAAATTGAAAAAAGAGTTGGAAATATAGAATGAGGTCATCAGTATAAGTGAAGAAAAAGAGTGCATTCAAATTGAGGATTTGGAGGATAGGAAGTTGAGTCAAGGCAGTGGAGGCCAAAGATTTGCTCAACTTGTAGAGGCTACCTTCCAGGACAAGAAGGGGAGAGAAAAAGCAATTTCTCAAGAGGAAGAATATTTTTTGGTGGAAGAGTTTGAGGAACAGGTCAATGAATAAAGTGATGGAGACTTTGAAGAGATGGCCTATGATATGGGGAATGAGGAAACAAAAGAGGAGAAAGAATAAAATGAGGAAGAAGAGGTTGAAATTGAAGAAGAGCCAAGGAATGAAACTTTATAAGCTCTTGAAACCAAGAACATTGCTTATTGTACTAATATTGTTGATGATTCTAGTACTGACTATCTGAAAACTAGGTTGAATTACATGCAGGTCTAAATGGATGACATGGAAAAAGCCATTTTCACTTTGATGAAGGTGACAAATAGCCTCATGCGTAGGGCAATGGTTGGTGTAGTCTCAGGCCAAACCAAGATTACTAGAAAGCTGAAGAAGATGGGAAAGAGTGATGAAATGAAGGACCATGATGAGGATGAGTAACCTGATTGGAGAGAGTATGTCTCCCATATAGGAGAATCCTGGGACTTGATTGCTAAAGCCAAATAATGGCTTTTTTTTTTCTTTCTTCTAGTTATGGCTGCCTTTCTTTTTTTGGTGTTTTGTTTTAACATTCCAAACTACTATTTTAATATAGCTTTGTTATGGTTGAGAACCTACCAGACTCTAGTGGACCTTATTAATTGTCTTCATAGTATTAACTTCTTTAGTAGTAGTATTCAGTTTTTGATTGAGTATTTTGGTTCTATGGTTACTGTTTTGGTAATTGGCATGCGTGCCACCCTAGACATGTTGTTTCTTGCAATTGGCTAGTGTTGTTCTCCCTAGCTTGTTTCCTTTTTTTTAATTTTTGGCTTTGTAACCATGGGATTAGGGCCTTTCCCTTCTTAACTAATCAAAAACATAAGGGAAAAAATACCCTTTCTTTTGTTTTCCTAAGTGACAGTGATCAGTATCATTCAATTGCCACATAATTTCCATGAATTCCAACCTGGGTGATACATATCTAGCTAGCACATGGGGGCATTTAGATAACCCATATATTCTAATAACAATTGAGTTTTCATTGAGGTAAAAATCTCTCTAGTTATGTTATACCTCAAATTTGGCCTCCTCTTTTTGGGCCTAAGGAAATCCAAAATTTCCATATGCAAACTAACTCTAGGTAGACTCTCACCCAACCTTGCCATGAGTTGTCTTACAAAGAAATTATAAAAAAAATATAGTTAGACTCATTATAATGTTTGTCCAAAATATAGGTCCAACATTGCACTGGGAGATTGTTGCCCACTTTATCTTTCACGTTCAGTTGTAAAACTTTGCTGAAATGATCTTTCCCTTTGTACAAAAGCATATAGAAAAGGAGAGAATACCACGTGAAATTCACCTCTAGCTCCTTACCACTTCTCTTTCTCTTAATGTCCACCAACTAATTGTGAATAACATCAGCTAAAAAGCTGGCATAGTCAAAGTCACTATTGACAAAAGGATGATGTGCATCAACAACCATATACATAAGAGGTGTCTCCATTTTTGAGCCTGCATCTTGTCCCAACACTTGGTATAATGCCCAATATGTTATTCTAAAATAGTCTTCAAAAGACTTGACATCAAAAGGCTCATGTTTGATATCAAGGATTTTTAATAACTTTCCATAGAAGCTTTTTGTCTAAACCTAGGGAGCCATTTCACTCTAAAGCTATTTATGTCTTGCTTGTATTTTATTCTGAAAGAAGAAAGGTCTATAACCTTATTTTCAACCACATTGAGTCTAAAATACTCAAAAGTAAACTCCTTGGTTATATCCATTACAACACTTCCATCCAATGCCCTAATTACTCTAATATTTTCATCATACCCAAAAGTAAGGTGTCTGATGGGTTCCACATTTATAAAGACATTAGGAACAACCAAATTTCCCAAATCATAGGTCCATGCATTGGATACAGGGGAATGTCAGTTTCTTTTTCCATACTAGTGTAGGAACAATTCCCACCCAGTGATTGTGTCATCTTGGTACTTTAGCCTAGCATCTTTGTAATTTCTGGCTATGTCTACCATCCCCTCTATTGCATTAGGCCTGAGGTTACGTTGGCATTGATGATTTTTTAATGAACCCAACAATTGGGCCAAAATATAATCCTCAAAGGGTCTTTTAGATGTAGAGCTAAAGGGTTGGGTGTTTGATTGACTCATAATTCCAAAATGATTTAAAACTGATTTCTACAGTATTTTGTAAGAGAGTTTGTAGACTTGATTATGAGCTTCAAGAATAATAATGGTGAATTTTTCCAAGAAGGGCATACCTATTTTTTAGTTTAGCTTAAGTTGACATGAAATGGGCACACCTATGTAGTTTTTGCTACTATGCAGGAACAAACACATGAACTAAAAATTTATGAAGGAAATTATGAACCATCATCCATCACATGTGGCATTACTTCTTGTTCGCGCGAATGCAGTTCATTCATCTACCCATTTATCAATTTTCAACATGGTTTGTCCATCTAGAAAGTGACGTACAAATCTAAAATTTCAATGATGGGTAAAGCCTTGATTTTCTTAAAAAGGGCACAATCATCCCCTCTTTCCAACATAATTCTCCCACATCCCATGTGAGAATATCATCACACAGTGTCCCTCCATGGTTCCACAACCAAGAAAAGGACATTTCGCTATGGGATCACAAACTTGTGGAATCCTTTATCTTTTGCCAGATAACAAACATAAAACAATAAAATTACAAAAAATTAATTTTTTTGATTTTTATTTATATTTGATATTAAAGGGGAATTTCCTAGCAAAAGGGGATGTAGGACTCACGACATCAATACCCATAAGTCATAAATTAAAGACCAGTAAAAAAGTGAATGATGTCAACAACAAAACATAAGAGTGCTAGGGTTTTAGGATAATAGGGTTTGAGAAAGCCATAGGTTGCAGACCTAACAACCGTAATTTAACTAGTTGAGGATTACCAAGAAATTTACACTAGGGTTATAGAATAATAGGGTTTTAGAAATCTCTAGGTTGTACACCTAACTACCCTAATTTAACTAGTTGAGGATTACCAAGAATTTTACACCATGGTTTTAGGATAATAGAGTTTTAGAAATCCCTAGGTTGTAGACCTAACGACCCTACTTTAACCAGTTGAGGATTACCAAGAATTTTATATTTGAAACTGTAATTAATATTTTAAATTTTATTTGATATTTTATATTGTATTCCTTGAAATAATGCACCAGATTGAATAAATTAACATATTATTAATATTTTCATATTTTAATTGTTTTAAAAATGTACTTAGTGATTCATCACTCAACTTAATGCTTAATAACATATTAACAATAGTAGCATATACAACAATGAACATTGAGAATCATTTAATGTGTATCTAGTAGTTGAAACTAGATTTTTTCTTCAAATGATAAAATAAATAATATAAATAATTGAACATCAACACATTACAGAATTTGAAATTTTTAATTGATTTTCCAATGAAGGAATACATAGAGGCAATGCAAAATCTTGCTCAAAGACAACTCTACACAGAGTTGAGTTGGAACTTGGAAACTCATATTATCAATATCAAATCACTCTATCACCTTTTGTAGCAACTTCCACTGTTCATGTGGTGGAATTATCATTTGTTCTTACTGATGTTTGACTTGAAAATTTGTTAACAATTCATGATTGAAATTGGAACCTGACTTAAATGTTTTAGTCAAAATTACATTCAAGGTTATCAGTGATTTGATGGAATCCAAATAGTTCACCTCATATGGGTTTTGAGAAAACTAGTCCAAATCAATCTTCCTTGCATCCTCCATCTTCTTTCTGAAATCATCCTTTAAAAATGAATCACTCATTTGTGTCAAAATCCTCTGGAAAACTAAGCTTTGTCAAGATCCTTACCTTTTCATCCAACTTATTCATCTTTTTTGCAGCTTGATGGACAAATTCCACTATTTCACGTATTTTCAAACACTTTTGAATGATATATGATAACATCATTGAGGTAGCAAGTCGATTATTAATCCCTTTTGATTTCAATTCATTGTCACTAGCTTTGTAGATAATTTGTTGAACTTGATTTGTAGATTTCTCTAATGCAACACATTTTTGTTGTCTATTAAATATTTGTTGAGCTTCTTATAATGTAGTCCGATAGTGTAATCAAGGAAAATCATATTTGTTAGATTGTTAGATCAATAACACTAAAATCCATTGAAAATAATGAAGCACAAAGGAAAAATGATGAAAACAAAAGGAACGATATTACCATAAGTCTTCCTCTTCCATGCTTTACCTTCGTTACACCTCCTAGCTTGCAGTAAAATGTTGCCCTCAGATTCGTCTTCGAGCAATCTGGAAATGCCTAAGTCCTACAACAAGTCTTGAAGGATTTGATATGTCTAAATGCCTATGTCTAAAAGCTTATGTCTATGCCTAGAACAAATGCCAAAGTTGATCAAATGACTATATTAAATACTAAAATTGCCTATGACAATAAATGTGAAAGTAAATAAATGCCTATAATAACTATGCAAAATGTCAACATGTGTGTGTCTGAAAAGTGAGAAGAAGATGGCATTTTATAGAAAATGCCATTTCGAATGGACGGACGAGATAAATTATTGATGAGAACCTAAAATGAATGATCCAGATTAAACCTAAGAATCCCTAATTAGGGTTAGGGAAAAATCTTTAATCGAACGGTCAGAATAAAATCGGATCGACGGTGGAGAATAAATGAGGAAATTAATTAAAGAAATAAAGATTTTTGAAAAATCAAGAAGATAAGATTGCCTGATTTGCAAGATTCGAAAAATCAAAGAGATAAGATGTGGATGAAGATAAGATTTGGAAAATCAAGAATCTGCCCGATTACTTGATTTTTGAAGATTAATTACTAATTTGAATTAAAATAATTCAAATTATGGATTTTAAGAGATAATAAATAATCTTTTTCAGATTATTTACCAAAAAGGACTGACAGTTAAGATTGTGATGACATTTTAAATAATTTAATTTATTTAAAATGAGAAGAATATTAATTGGCAATTAAATAATTAAATTTAATTATTTAATTTAGCAGATAAGACAATTAATTAAATAAATTAATCAATTTATTTAATTAAGATAACTGATGTGATTTATTAAATAAATAAGTAAAATTTATTTATTTAATAATCATGAAGAATCAAAGGACATGAATTAATTAAATAATTATGAATTATTTAATCAATAGTTGAATGTGGACCAAGGACATAATTAAATGTCTTAATTATGCTAGGACGAAAGTGGTAAAAATGAAGCTTGCAGGCCTAGGTCATTTTTAGGTGTCTACATTTTGCCCCTCTTTGTCATAATGTCGCTTGTCGCATTGTGACAAAGAAAATAAGTCAAAAATGCCCCAGTGAAAAATAAGATGAGGAAGAATGACGATGAGGGTTACGGTATGCCCCCTCGAGAGGACAGACAGGTTCCAAGAACATGAGTGTGCTCTCGAAATTGATGAGAAGACTAGAATATGAAGAGATAAAGAAATGTTAGTGCAAAATATATGGATGATGATATGGATGCAATGCCTATATGAAATGAGTGAGAGAAGATGACAAGACTAAAGAAGATGCATGTTAGTTCCTAGACCAAATCCTTCAAAACATTATCATAGGACTAATATTTATTGCTCTTAATCATCATTGGGTGGTAAAAATGACACAAATGGACAACAAACACCATGATATGACGTAGACCAAGGTGTGCAAGGTCCTCCACTTGAAAAACAGACAGTCACAGACAAGGAATGTCCGAACTCATACTAAAGGCGAAGTTTCCCCAGTCTTTTTGTCAAGACAATCCATAGACAGCAGTCAAAGAAAATAAAATAGGCCAGGAGACGTCATCGCACCTCTAAATCCTTCATGGGACATCCTCGAGGTAGCTAGTAACATGACCAAAAGACAAGACAATAAAAATATAAGACAAAATAGCCAAAATAGTCAAAAGATAAGACAAGATAGACCAAAAAGATTAATAGCTATTTTATTTTGTTTGCCAAAGATTGATTTCTTGTCAGTTTGACAGTTTTGACAGTTTAAGAGTTTTTCCAATTTGACGGTGTTGACAGTTTGACGGGGCCTATTGTTAGGAAGGACACATCCTGAAAAAGGAAAAGGACATTTTGATGAGGTCCAACTCCAAGAAGGACACATCTTAAAGAGGACCAAAGAGTGACGAGATTGACATTGTTTTGATTAATATGTTTTGGCAAGTTGACTGATGTTGACTGTATGATTGATTGGCTTATGTTGTCTGATTTTGACCAATTTTGATATTGACATTTCAAATGACTGTCTTGTGTTCGAGTTTGACTATGTCTGACTTATTTGACTGATGTGACGATTGTGACAAATGCCATGATTTTATTTTGACCAACCTAAAAGGACTGACCTAATGTCTCGGGGACTCATCGACTGATGGCCTTGCCTACATAGCAAATGCGCAGAGACAACGTAGTTCGACAATGACATGGACTGATTGACATGACTAACTTTGACAAGAGATGACACTGCGTTTGTGTTCATCAAGTGGTCTGATGATTTTTTGTGGTTTTCTTCAGGACGTTTTATGATTTTTAGGTCTTTTTTCAAGACTTTTTACGATGTTTTTGGTCTTTTTTCAGGACTTTTATGATGTTTTTGTCTTTTTTTAGGACATTTTATGATGTTTTTGTCTTTTTGTCATTTTATGATTTTATTTTTTTTGGATTTTGACATTTAAGAGGATCGTGAAAAATGCATATGACTGATGCCTACACATGAGAATCCAAGGACAAACATGATTGTGTCCCTAGTTAAGCTGAATACTAATTGATAGGTGATGACAACGTTGTTTGACGCGGGAAGGATGCATCCCAAAACAACACGAGGCCAACGATAATGTGATGAAAGTATCGAGGTCTGCAGCCGGGCTAGGAACAAAGTCAAGTAAAATTTTGGATAATGTGCTTGTATGGATTAGACTCGTTGCATTTGGAATGACTTGGTTATGACTAGATGGGATGATGATTATCCTTAGACCGTTTGACAAGGAAAGCCAAGATAGGTGACAGGCATGAAAGGATATGGGGTGGCCCTGTAAAGGACGGGAGACATGAGACTAAGGGAATTGTCATATGATTTTCAAGGACTATCATATAAGGACAATAAGACTATGATGGTCGATGACCTGATGTTTCGTGAATCATGTATGATCGAAGGATAGACATGTCAAGAGTTTTCCCAAAGCATGATTTATGTGTGCCAGTTTTATGTCAAGACCAAGATAGGTGAGAATGATATGGATTAAATGGTCGGATTCCAATGTCAAGAGGAAGGCATGGGAAATGAGACGACTTGCCCCCAAGTGTAAAAATCCACATAGATGATTTATTTTACACATGACGCCTGTTTGCTAGGTTTTCATCATGGTACTTATCCAGGGCGCCTGTTTGTCAGGTTTTCACCATTGGATGAAATTTTTCTCTTTACTATTTTTTTGAATTTTTGAATTTTATTTTTGGTGTCACCAAGATGCCTATTTGCCAGGTTTTCATCAGGGTGACAATTTTTTACATTTTTCAATTTTTTTTTGCATTTATGATTTTGTGGATAGCTTGGATGCTATAGATAACCACTGACTGTTTTGAATCCACTGACGGTGCCAATGTAGAGACTGGTGCCATGATATGCCAATAATGACCTTGCTGAAGGAGTTGTCTTGTTAGGATCATAGCGCTTTCATATAACTGATCGATGTCATTGTGATCCTTTCTAATACTAGAGTTGGCCTTATCAAAATACGCACATTGCAATAGAGTGCCATGAGAGTCCTTGCGGTAAAGAGTTGCTGCCATAATGTGATAAATTTGTGACGTAGGATTTTTGGACTTTAGGCGAGATGTAGGATTATGACAAATGATGGTGGACATGGAAAGGTTGTTTGGATGTTTGGACGAATCACTTTTTATTTTCCAAACTTGGGATGGTGGATGACGAATTTTGGAGGGATGGTGTTTGGAACCAACACTTTTATATGTCTTGATTGATGACCATTTTGAAGGAGGTGGACATTTGTTATATGTGGGAGTCCTCTTGTATTGTGGCTCCACATTGTGATTGACTTTTGTATTTGACTTGATGTCTTTGTTTGATCCATCTTTCTTTGGGATCCATTTTAATTTCATTTGTCCACTTTTCCTTTTGTTTGATTCAATGGCCTTTGACATTTGATTTTGATCTTTTGATTTGTATAACTTTTGTTTTTGTTGGTCCCAAAGGGAAGGTTTATTTATGATAGAATGATGATTTATGGTGTGGGTGGAGGGGGTGTTGGCATCAATATTATGACAAGGATTTCTCATGGACTCCATTTTGACGTTTGTATTTGACAAAGTTGCCCCCAATATCGAGGAGGTACCACTGACATCGTTTGATTTGTTGTCTAAGGAATAGCCAAGACCTTGATGTCTGTAATTTTCCTGAAGCTATATTGGTTCTAGAATGCCTTGCTCATGTATGCCTAGTCCTTTGCTTTGATATTGCATGCTTTGACAGATTCTATTTGTGATGGGGTATTTATTGTTTTAAAAGCAAGATGCTAACCCATCATGATGTCTATGGACACTATCACTTGTAATATTTTCATCTACAAGAAAGCCTGCTCTAACAAAGATAGATGACCCTAGTTGATAAAGTGTTTTAGCTTCATTATCATGTTGGACATATTCTTCACTGGTATCTTTAGTCTGATCGTGTGACATGTCAAGTTCAGTAGATTCTGTTGGTGCTTCCAAGGCAATGTCAAAGCCATCATTATGTTTAGTGTCATAGAGTCCAATGATTTTAGCTATAACTTGATCATATGCAAGCATGTCCCTCATGGAAGATTCTTGTTCTGGAGGAATATCGTCTATGTGTCCCATGGAGGCAAGTGTCTCATCGTGGGAAGTGTCAATAGTAGAGGCTTGTATAGGGTCAGCAAGTGTTTGATCATGAATGGCGTAAAGGTCAAGGAGTGGATCGTTTTGGACTTCTTTGTCAATGGTAGGGTCTTGGTCGAAGATGGGGTTGTCATGGATTTGGACTTCTTGGTCAATGATGGGGTCTTTGTCAAAGATGGGGTTTTCATGGATGATACAATCATAAATAAGGTCATGGGATGGAATACCTTGTTCTTGACATGAGGGTGACATTATAAGGTTATGCTTTGGGCTTTCATTTTGACATGTATCCTCAAGTTTAGACAATGGGATTTGACTTTGAGCAATGACAAAATTTTCATGACTAGATGTGGCTTGTGAGGGGATGACTTGAAAAAGATTAATGAATGATGGACTAGGATAGGACATGGGAACTTGGACTGGACTAGCATATGAAGGACTAGGATATGACATGGGTACTTGCATTGGACTAGTATGTGAAGGACTAGGGTATGACGTGGAGACTTGGACCAGATATGACATGGAGTCTTGGACTGGATATGTCATGGAGTCTTGGAATGGATTAACTATTGAAGGACAATGATATGACATGGAGACTTCGACTGGATTGGTGTAAGGTTGATTGAAAGAGGACATGGAGACTTGGACCGGATCGGTATGGTATGATGTGGGGACTTGACATGAGTTAGTAGATGATTGATAAGGGATGCAGACTTGGATGGAATTAATAGGTGAAGGGCTAGCATATGATGGGGAGACATGGAATGGACTAGTGGACAATTGACTTCTATTGTCAAAGTTAGGATAAGAGTGATAACTAGACATTTGTTGTGAATTAATGGTAGGATTTGTGTTAAGTGAATTTTGGTAGTGAGGGTAGGTGGACAGAGGAATAGGACTGATGGGTTGTTGGTATGAAGGACCTTGATTTTCGGCTTGGATAAATTGTCTCCTAAAGTCTGAGGCTTCTTGGTATTGACCTCTACAGAGTAATTCGTATTCAATTTTACTAGCAAGCCTATCCATATCTTGGCGAAGGGAAGACAAGGTGGTGGATGTCATGATGTTGTTAAATGCAGAGTGATAATGATGTTTTTCTAAGGGAAATGACTAATGCAAGGTGATAAAATTGGTCAAGAAAGGATGCCAAATGCTAAGGTGACAATGAAGATGTTGACTAAGGAAAATGACCAATGCCAAGTCTAGATACCAAATGAGGACTATGATGGACAATACCAAGTCTAAGTTTAAAATGAGGACTGAGATTGTGTTTTGATGTCTTGTTGAAAAGTTTGAGTTGTCCAAGGTCGATTGTTTGTGTCCAGATTTGTAATATTGTGTATAATGTTTGAAAAATCCAACAAGCACTTGACAAGCACAATGTTTTGGGTGTAAACAAACACACATAAGACAAGTACAATCCTAAAAGGCCAATAGGCCAAGGGTTTGTATACTTGGTATAGCCCATCGATATACCCCGGATTGGTGATAAACACCTTTCCTTCTCGAGAGCGGATAGCTTAGAATTTTGGTGGCATTGGCTCCCCTCCACGGCTCATTAACGTCATTCGAGCACATCAAATTTGAATTCTTGGGTAGTGACTTCCCAAGAACTGCTATCTCTACTCAAGGGGATTAGTAGTGAGTGTCTTCGGGCATGATACTATACCCTGCACTATACTAAGCAACGGCTAATAGAACAGTTGGACACAAAGACAAGAGGTTTTTAATTTGGGCATTTCGTTTGTGGGGCGTGATCCATTTGGTGAGAGTCCCCTTTCAGATCCATCTCGTCGGAACCACGCTCGTGATTCTTGGGCTTTCCCCAAGAACCCACTTTTATATACCGGCTGGAAGTCCCTCGGTGTCAGGGTGCTACTGGTTTGAATCGTCTTGGGGTGAGTACTTTTTCCCACCAGAACAGGCCCAAGTTTTAGAGTCAGTAACCGTTTCTCTTACACCTAGGATCGCACGAATGCACAAAGGGAGAGGATACTCCGATATACCGAATCGTGAAGGGTAATTAACAAATAAAGATAGGTCTGGTTTTCTGATCACGAGGTTTTCACCAAGTGAGAGCATACTCACCTACCATCTTGCAAGCACAATCAATCAAAGAAGACGTGTTCTTTTTATATGCACCAAAATCAAATGTTTGCTAATCTATGAAAGAAAAACAAGCACAATGTTTGTTTATCTTGTCTTCGACATTCGAATCTGCAAACAATGAATTAGTAATCTCTTTAATCAATGGTCTTCGACACACGAATGGGGATCGCCACACGCTACAAGAGAAGATTAGTAACACAAAAAAAAAAAACATTAATGACAGCAGCAAATTAAAACAGCGATAACTTGCTCAAAACTTAACAAAATTTTAAGTGGTAGATATCCATGGAAAGCTAAATGATAGACCTTCAAAACCCAGAAATTGTTTTCCATGATTCTGCATAAAATGAATGTTATAGACAAAAAAAAACGCGGGTTTAAAAATTAAATTGAAAAAAACTGCGATCACTAAAATGCCCATAACTTTCTCAAATCTCAACAAAATTTAAAACCGTTTGATGTTCTGGAAAGCTGAGAGCGAGATCTACAAAAATTAGAAACTATTTGAAAATTTTTATTTTTCCATTTTTCTATGCTCTAATGAAGGTGACGGGATTTTGTATGACGTCTTGGCTGTAACCTGCAAAACAGTGAAAGCAAACAAGAACACACACAAATTTCTCTACAAAATGTCAGGTTCACCAATGTAATCAAAGGAAAATCAGATTTATTAGATGGTTAGATCAAATCACATTAAAATCCATTGAAAATAATGAAACACAAAGGAAAAATGATGAAAACAAAATGAACGATATTACCATAAGTCTTCCTCTTCCATGCTTTACCTTCGTTACACCTCCTAGCTTGCAGTAAAATGTTGCCTTCAGATTCATGTATGAGCAATTATGACAAATGACAAGACTAAAGCAAGTTTTGAAGGATTTATTCAAAATCTAAATGCCTATACCTATTGCCAATGTCTATGCCTAAAACAATGCCAAAAGTGATGAAATGACTAATAATAAATAATGAAATTGCCTATGACAATAAATGTGAAAGTGAATAAATGCCTATAGTAACTATGCAAAATATCAACATGTGTGTGTGTTTGAAAAGTGAGAAGAAGATGGCATTTTATAGAAAATACCATTTCGAATGGACGGACGAGATAAATTATTGATGAGAACCTAAAATGAACGATCCAGATTAAACCTAAGAATCCCTAATTAGGGTTAGGGCAAAATCTTTAATCGAACGATCAGAATAAAATCGGATCGACGACGGAGAATAAATGAGGAAATTAATTAAAGAAAATAAAGATTTTCAAAAAATCAAGAAGATAAGATTGCCCGATTTACAAGATTCAAAAAATCAAAGAGATAAGATGTGGACTGAAGATAAGATTTGAAAAATCAAGAATCTGCCCGATTACTTGATTTTTGGAAGATTAATTACTAATTTGAATTAAAATAATTCAAATTATGGATTTTAAGAGATAATAAATAATCTTTTTTCAGATTATTTACCAAAATCGACTGACAGTTAAGATTGTGATGACATTTTAAATAATTTAATTTATTTAAAATGAGAAGAATATTAATTGGCAATTAAATAATTAAATTTAATTATTTAATTTAGCAGATAAGACCAATTAATTAAATAAATTAATCAATTTATTTAATTAAGACAATCGGCATATTAAATAAATAAGTAAAATTTAATTATTTAATAATCATGAAGAATCAAAGGACATGAATTAATTAAATAATTATGAATTATTTAATCAATAGTTGAATGTGGACCAAGGACATAATTAAATGTCTTAATTATGCTAGGATGAAAGTGGTAAAAATGAAGTTTGCAGGCCTAGGTCATTTTTAGGTGTCTACAGATAGCATCAATCAATTGAAACAATTCACACAAATGATCAATCCTCTACATGTTATTTCCTCCTAAATCTTTTATTTCATATGCCTCATTGTTTCTCTACAAAATACAGTTAACTTATTTTGACAAGAGTTTATTTCATTTTTTTCTTCCATCAGCTTTGTGGCCAATCTTTCATTTATTTTTCTCTCTTTCTCCAAATTTTGTTCCCACCGTTGAATAAGAAAACTGAGAAGGCGGGTGAATTGGTTTTCATATATTTAAAATTTAATTCATTCACCATAACTAATCCTTAACACTACTTAGAAGATTAAACATTAAATACTAGTGTAGAAACTACAAAACCACCAGATTTATGTGGAAAAACCAATAAGGGAAAATCCACAGTGAGGATTAACTCAAACTATAAAGAATATAAAAAATTGATTACAAGAGAAACAAGGCTCACTGCCAAACAAGGTCTCACTATCCAGAACAAGGACTCACTGTCCAACAAGGCTAACAACCCAGAGGGCTCACTGCCACAGATATACACAAAAGATAAGGAAGAATTGTTACAAAGAGAAGACAATCTCAATGCAATAGATAAATCCACCACAATTCGGTCAATCCACTTGCAGACATGCAAGAATGATAGAGTGCACCTTCAACTCACTGCTTTCAAAAACTCAACATTTAGGCTTTGAATTGATCTTCCATACTCACATTATACACACACACTAATTCACACTTATCTCTATTTTCTTTTCCCTCTTGTCTTTATTTCCTCTGTTCTCTTACTCTTCTTCTTCCCTAACTCATTCTTCATTTATACCATCTTCAACTTTGAAACATATCCAAATTCAGCTATCCAAATTCAAATTCAAATTAGGTCGATGCCAAAACATCCTAGGGTGGAATTAGAATGAGGGCGACCAAAACACATTCTTCATAAGGACCCAAATAGATCCCACATGCTTCACTAACTCTAAAATTAGTATTCCACACAAGGTCAACCAAAACAGTGTAAAATACATTGAACGATTAAGCATGAACTTTCCAGATACCAAAATTATCAATACAATCAAGGAACTCAACTATAGAACCACAATTCATAAGACTTCATTAAAGAGAAATTTGGACCAACAATATTTCTTCTCAAACCTCAATTAGAAACATAGAGAAACCATAGTTCAGAACTGGTGAACATAACTCGCACTTTACAATAAATCAACAACCAAAAATTAGGATATAGCATCTTCCAACAACCATGATCAACATATCAGAACCATACAAATATAGGAGAAAATCCGAAGCAAAACTCAAAGCAACCACTAAACATCTGCAACATATCTTCATTACAATTTTCTAAATATCCTTGAAATATACAACCAATAACCTGTATCCATGACACTAATGATAACAATAATCAGTTGATAATCAATTGACCAATTGAAAGCAATGGCAACACCTTCAATCTTTTCATTCTTGCAACAATATCCCCCTTTGTCATTGATGGAAACACATGATGTGAAAAACCATCAAAGACACCATACTAGCTTTGAATACACTTATCAAGATTTTTCTTTTTGTTCCCTTTTGTTTCTCCCCCTTAGTAGATAGTCTTTTATATTCTTCCTCTTATTTTCCACATGCTTCCTCTCAGGAAAAAGATATTTTACATTGATTTCCCCTTTGGCATAGAAAACATAATACTTACAATGAAAACACCTAATACTACCTACTCCCCATGAGAGGTGGCCACCAAAACATTAGTGCAAAAGAAAGATAGATCCATAGATCCATCAAACTAATGCATCACAATATGAATCTAGTTCAATAAATGAGGGGAAATGACCCCTAACTTCTCTTGGGGATACTCAAAAGTATCTTTAGGAAGAGCCTTCATAAATATATCAACCACCTGATCCTTCGTTGGAACATACTCAAGATTTACTTCATTCTCCAAGACCTTATCTCTCAAGAAATGATATCTAATAGATATATGCTCCATCCTTGAGTAGATCACAAGCTTCTTTGAAATTTTAATTACACTTGTATTATCACAAAAGATAGAAATAGGATCATCATAAACCACTGTGATATATTTCAATGTCTATTTCATCCATAGAACTTATGTACAACAAGATGCAACAACAATATATTCATCTTAAGCAGTAGACATGGATTATGAATCTTTCTTTTTACTCAACCATGCCACCAATCTACAACCAAGAAAGAATGCACCACCACTTGTACTCTTTCTGTCATCTACACATCCAACCCAATCTCCATTTGTATAAGCACTTAGAGTAAACTCAGTATCTATAGGATACCATAATCCATAATTTAGAGTGCCATTCAAATATTTGAATATTATTTTAATAGCAACATGTGTTTCCTTAGGATTTTCTTGAAATCTAGCCACAAGACATACATCATACATAATATCTACTCTAGTAGCATTCAAATACAATAGTCCACCAATCATATATCTATACTTGCTCTGATCATCCGTAGGTGAATCATCATCTTTACCCAATTTGCAACCAGTCACCATAGGAGTACATACCAGTTTGGAGCCATCCATCCCAAACATCTTCAACATCTCTTTCACATACTTAGACTATGAAATAAAAAATCCTTTCTCTGTTTGATTGATTTGTAGCCCAAGAAAGAAATTCATCTCACCAAACATAGACATTTCAAATTCTTTCTGCATGTCTTCTATAAACATCTTCCACATATTTTCATTTCCTTCAAAGATAATGTCATCAACATATACAACTACAATCAATATTTTGTCATTTTTCAATCTTAAAATATAGATTACTATCTGTCTTACCTTTGTTGAAACCTTGTTGAATCAAATACATGCCCACCCTCACATATCAAGCTATAGGAGCTTGCTTCAATCCATATAAAACATTCTTCAATCTACACACCATATTTGGTTGATCTGACAACTGAAATCCTTTTGGTTTTTCCAAGTAGACCTCTTCTTCTAGCTCACCATTCAAAAATGATGACTTGACATCCATCTAATATACCTTAAAGTCTTTATGAGCATAAAATACAAACATCCTTATAGCTTCCATTCTTGCTACTGCAGCAAAATTTTCCTAAAAAAATATGCCTTCCACTTGTGAGTAACCTTTACACACAAGCCTTGATTTGTTTCTAACCACTTCTCTATTCTCATTCAACTTATTTCTGAATACCCAATTCATTCTAATAATGTTTTTATTTGTCAATCTTGGTACCAATTCCCAAGTTTGATTATTCTCAATCTGCATAAGTTCTTCTTTCATAGCTTCCATCCAATATTCATCTTTACATGCTTCACTTGTAGTCTTCAGTTCAATATCAAAGAGTAAACACAAATTAACTTGAGCAAAAACTCTGCTTCTAGTTAATACTCCTTTAGTCTTATTTCCAATAATCTAACTTTCTAAATGATTCTTCTATACATATCTAGGTGTCTTAGGTGAAACCTCCAGAGCATCTTCTTCTCTTTCATTCTATTCATTATGCTTCTCTTGCTCATCGTTTTCCTATTCTTCCACAATCTCTTCAATTCTTACACAATCAGGTTCATCAGATACATATCCATCAATGTCAATTGAATTCTTCACTGTCTCATTAGCCTTGACATTTGCACTTTCTACAATCTTTCTCAGTCTTTTATTGAAACATTTGTATGCTTTTATTTTAGTAGAATATCCAAGAAAAATTCCTTCATCACTTTTGGCATCAAAATTACCTTAAGTTTCTTCATCTCTTCTCATATAACATTTGCTTTCGAATACCTTGAAATACTTAATAGTAGGAATTCTTCCAAACCATAGCTCATAGGGGGTCTTTGTACTGTTTTCTCTTGCTTGAACTCAATTGAATACACAAATATTAGTATGAATAGATTCTCTCCAGTAAAATTCTAGTAAGCTAGCCTTAGTGATCATTGATTTAGCAACCTCTTGAGCTATTGTGTTTTTACTTTCAACAACTCCATTTTGCTGAGGAGTTCTCAGAGCAAATAACTATCTCTTTATTCCATGCACTTCACAAAACATATTAAACACATGGGAGGTGAATTATCCACCTTTTTCATACCTTAATCATTTTATCTTCAAGTTTACTTCATTTTCAACCATAGCTTTGAATGTCTTAAATCTATCTAATGCATCTAATTTCTCTCTAAGAAATGTAACCCATGTATATCTAGAATAATCATCAATAAAAATAATAAAATACCTTTTACCTTGTAGACTTCTCACTCTTGTAGGTCCATAGAGATCTATATGAACTAAATCCATTAGACCAGTAGTAGGTTGTTCCTTTGATCTGTAGTGACTTCTTTCTTGCTTTCCAAACTAAAAATTCCTACAAATAACATTAACAGGCTTTGTAATTATTGGTAAATCTCTCATGGATTGAATTGCACTAATCCTTTCCAAGTTATCAAAATTCATGTCACATTATTCTATTCCATAACCAACTTCCATTAATCTGAGTCATAAAGCATTGTCCATTAGCACCCTTAAGTTGATTGATATTTCCTTCAGATTTCTTTCTTGCAACAACCAATGTTCTAGATCCTTTCTAGATCTCACACCTCTCATCCTTAAACAAAATATGATATCCTTTACTGCACATCTGACCAAAACTCAAAATATTATGCCTTAATCCCTTAACATAGTAGACATCATTAGTATTATTCTTTCCATCAAAACTTACTAAACCTATCCCACAAATTTTAACACTAGTATCATCTCCAAACATAACCAAGTCTCCATCATATTTTTCAAGTTTAAAAAACTTACTTTTATCACCAGTCATGTGATGTGAAAAACCATTATCAATGACCCAATAGTTCTTTTCTTGTTTAGCATGTAGGTCAGAGATAACAATACCTTCATTTTTCTCCTTCTCCAGAGGGCTTTCCTTCACCTATTTTTCAAAATTAATAGAAGTAAGTTCATCCTTTATAGCCAAGAACAAGATTCATTATCATCAGGATCTTCATACTCAAAATCTTGGTTAGATATAATAGCATTCTCATTCACATAATATGCTTTGTTAATCTTCTTTACTTTCTTTTCTTTCTCATATCTTTGCTTATTCCTCTTAGCTCTTTCTAGACACTTTGCTGCATAATGACCTATTTCTCCACAAGTAATTTAAATGGTAACTTACCTTCATACTTACTGGAGCCTTTTCTCATCCTTCTCACAAATTTAGCTTCTATTTCATCAAAATTTTCTTCATCTAGATCTTCAAATTTTGTAGCCTTAAAAGTAGTTTCTAATTTGCATTCATTCCTTAGACTTGGCTTCCTCATCTCATAAGATGTCAAAAATCCCAACAATAGATCTTTAGTGCAAGTATTGTAATATATACTCTATTCAATAGCACACACTTTCTCATTGTAACCATTAGGGAGAGTTCTAAGAATATTCTTTACAATTTTTGTTTCATCTAAAGTAGCACCAAGTCCTTGCATTTTCTCCACTATCTCATCTAATCTTTGTACATAAGCTTTAACATTATCATCTTTAGACATATGTAGAAGATCAAACTGTGTCTCCAAATTATGTAATTTTCCTCTTTAACTCTCTCATCACCTTCATGCGCCCTTTCCAAATCATCCTAGACTTCCTTAGTAGTCTTTAGATTTTGAACCTTAATCAACTCAGAATGTACCAAACTATTCTTCAAAATGTACTTCGCCTTATTGTTCGCTTCATGTGCTTTGATCTCATCAGCTGTACTTAGACCATTAGTAGGAGTGTAAGGATTCTTGTAAGCTTTCTCCACATCATATCCACAATACTCTAGATATTCTTCCATCAATATTTTCTAGATAGCCTAGTTAGTTCCATCTAACCTCGGATAATCATAAGTCATCTTGCTAGCCATCTTGGACCTTCCTCAAGCAGTTAAGCTCTTCACCAAGGAACCAAGTATTTTTGAACAAGAAAATTGAGAGGAGGGGGTTGAATTAGTTGTCACATATTTAGACTTTAATTCATTCACCAGAACTAATCCTTAACATTACTTAGCAAATTAAACATTAAATACTAGTGCAAAAATTGAAAACCATCACATAAACACAATAACACCAGATTTACATGGAAAATACAATAAGGGAAACACCACAATGAGGATTAAATCACACTATAGAGAATATCAAAACCAATTACAAGAGGCTCACTACCTAAGAAACAAGGATCACTGTCCAAAACAAGGACTCATTGTCTAACAGGGCTAACAACTCGAAGGGCTCACTACCATAGAGATACAAAGAAGATAAAGAAGACTTGTTAGAAAGAGAAGACAATCTCAATGTAACATAGAAATCCACCACAATTCGCTCAATCCACTTGCAGACATGCACAAATGATAGAGTGCACCTTCAGCTCACTACTTCCATAAACTCAACATTTAGGATTCACATTGATCTGCCATACTCCCATCATACACACACACTGATTCAAACTTATCTCTATTTTATTTGTGCTCTTGTCTCTATTTCCTTTGTTCTCTTACTCTTCTTCTTCCCTAACTCATTTTGCATTTATACCATCTTCAACTTTGAAACATATCAAAATTCGGCCATCCAAATTCAAATTCAAATTAGGTCGGTGCCAAAACATCCTAGGGTGGAATTAGAATGAGGGCGACTGAAACACATGCTTCATAAGGACCCAAATAGATCCAACATGCTTCACTAACTTCAAAAGTATTATTCCAAACAAGGTCAACCAAACCAGTGTAAAACACATTGAACAATTAAGCATGAACTTTCTAGATGCCAAAATTATCTTCAATACAATCAAAACAACTCAACTCTAAAACCACTAGTAATAAGACTTCATCAAAGAGAAATATGGACCAACATTATTTCTTCCTGGACCTCAACTAGAAACATAGAAAAACCAAAGTTCACAACTGGTGAACATAACTTGCACTATACAATAAATCAACAACCAAAAGTTAGGATATAGCAGCTTCCAAAAACCATGATCAACATATCTAAACCTTACAAATATAGGATCAAATCCGGAGAAAAACTCAGAGAAACCACTGAACATCTGTAACATATCTTCATTATTTTTTTCTTAATATCCTTGAAATATACAACCAATAACCTGTATCTATGACACTAATGAAAATAGCAATCAATTTATAACCAATTGAGTAGTTGACATCAATGACAACACCTTCAATCTTTTCATTCTTGCAACACCCACCATTCATTTCCTTTCCCAATGCTTTGTCTTAATTTTTCTGAAGTGGATTTTTCCTCATCGTATTTCTTTTTGCTCTCAGCTTACCTTTGTTTCAGTTCATTCACTTCTCTCTCATTTTGTTTATCCTCTTTGCTTGTTGATGTAGAGGTAGATTTTTTTATTCTTTTTTCTAATTCATTGCTCTTGTTATCTCCTGCTCGCCTCTTTGTTTTCTCATTTTCTAGGTCTTCCTGTAACTTTTCTATTTGAGTCTGCAACCTTTTTTTCTCTCTTAATTTAGCAATGATGTGTACACTGATTCATTTTCCTTCTTTGATACATTAATTTTGTTTGTATTTTTTAATCCAAAAAAATCCAAATGGAAACTGCTCACCTAAAATTCAAATCGATCCATCTAATTTGCTAGTTTATTTTGAACTATGGGAACAACAAACATGTACTCCATGATTTTTTTATTTGAGTCAAATGTGGGTAATACCATGGTTGTTGCAGGCTTTGAAGTTACAGTAGACACACTCTGCATTAGTTGCTTCCTTTCTTTTTTTATACAATTATGATTTCTTTTTAGACTCATCAATGTAATCAAAACTTGGGGAAGTAGGAAAAATTGAATGTTTGAATGGCAAAGGACTGGGAGTACTTGCAATTGTTGTTGCAGCCACAATAAATGGGGGAGTGCCTAGAAATAACTCCTTTGTGGTGGAAATGGTAGTTGGACTTGGACATATCAAAATCCTTGCCCTCTTATGTATGCCTTGATCACTTGGTGTTTGTGTGGTATCTTGTATTGTTGTCCTCTTTGTTGCAAGAATGAAGAGAGTGAAGGTGTTGTCATTGATGTCAAGTGATCAACTGGTTATCCAATATTTTTTCTTGGATGTATATGTCAAGGATATTGAGAAAATTGTAATAAAGAGATGTTGCATGTGTTCAGTGGTTGCTTCGGGTTTCGGTTTAGATTTTCTCCTATGGTTGTGCGGTTCAGATATGTTGTTTATGGTTGTTAGAAGGTGCTATATTCATATTTTTGACTATTGGTTTGTTGTACGGTGCAAGTTATTTTCACTAGTTGTGAACTATGGTTTTCTATATTTCTGGTTGAGGTCCAGGAGAAATGTTGTTGGTCTATATTTCTCTTTGGTGAAGTATTATGACTTGCGGTTCTAGAGTTGAGTTTCCCTGATTGTATTGAAGTTAATTTCGGTATTTGGAAAGTTTATTCTTAATGGTTCTATGTTTTTTACACTAGTTTGGCTAACCTTGTGTGAAATACTACTTTCGAGAATGATGAAGCATGTTGGATCTATTTGAGTCTCTATGAAGCATGTGTTTGGGTCACCCTCATTCTAATTCCACCCTAGGATTTTTTGGCACCAACCTAATTTGAATTTGGATTTGGATGGCCGACTTTGGATATGTTTCAAAGTTGAAGATGATATAAATACAAGATAAGTTATTGATGGAAAATACACAAGAGAAAAGAAGAAGAGTGATAAGAGAAAGAGGAACTGCAGCCTGGTGCGCATTTACTGATCCTATCCGCAAGTGCGTGTGCTGGGCGCAGTGTGGGCGTAATAGTGCAGTTTCTCTACGCTGGATTTTTCTGGATGCAGTGAGTAGCTGCGAGCTTCTATCATTCATGCAAGCTGATTGGAGTGACTATGGTGGAATAATTTTGTTGCATTGGATTGGTAGTCCTCCAGAATAATTCTTCTTGTACTTTGTATCTCCGCGGGAAGCGGTTCCCAGGTTGCAGCCCGCTGACAAAGCGCTGAGTCCTTGTTCGATAGTGAGTCTCTGGATGCTAGTCCCTGTTTCCGTATAGTGAAACCTTTTGGCTTCTTAATGAAGTGAGCCTTTTGTATTTGGTTTCATTATTCTCTATAGTGTGAGTTAATCCTCAATCGGTTTCTTTTTCTTCATTGGGTTTTCACATAAATCTAGTGTTACATGTTTGTAGGTGTGTTGGATTGAGTTTCTACATTGGCATTTGATGACTAATCAATAAATAGTTTTAAGTATTAGTTCCGTTGATTGAATTAAAGATCTAAATTTATGAAACCTGGGATTCACCCCCTCCTTCAATTGTCTTATTCAAAAATTGGTATTGGGATCAAGGGGTTCCTGGTGAAGCTAGAGCTTAACCACTTGAGGAAGGTCTGGGATGGTTGGAAAAATGGTCTTTGATTATCTAAGGTTTGATTGAACTAATTATGGTTTCTAGAAAGTATTGATGGAAGAATATCTAGAGTATTACAAATAAGATGTGGAGAAAGCTTACAAAAATCCTTACAATCCTCTTGTTAATGCTACAAGTACACCTAAAGAGATCAAAGCACATGAAGCGAACAATAAGGAAAAGTTTATCTTAAAGAATAGTTTGGTACATTCTGAGTTGATTAAGGTTCAAAATTTGAAAACAACTAAGGAAGTATGGGATGCTTTGGAAAGAGTGCATGATGGTGATGAATGAGTCAAAGAGGTGAAATTATAGAACTTGGAAAAAAGTTTGATATTTTACACGTCTGAAGATGAGAATATTAAAGGTTATGTACAAAGATTGGATGAGATAGTGGTTGGAATGAGAGGAATTGGTGCTATTATAGATGAAACCAAGATTGTAAAGAAGATTCTCAAAACTCTTCCTGATGCTTACAGTGAGAAGGTGAGTTCTATTGAGTAGACTATAGATTATAAGACCTATACTAAGGATCTGTTGTTGGGATTTTTGACATCTTATGAGATGAGAAAGTTTAGTCTAAGGAATGGGTACAAATCAGAGACTTATTTTAAATCTACAAAAGTTGAAGATCTAAATGAAGAAAACTTTGATGAAATAGAAGCTAACTCCATGAGAAGAATGAGGAAAGGATCCAGTAAGTATGAAGGTAAGTTTCCCTTTAAATGCTTTAGTTTTGGAGAAATAGGTCATTATGCTGCAAAGTGTTCGGAAAGAGCTAAAATAAATAATCAAAGATATGAGAAGGAAAAGAAAGGAAATAAGATTAACAAAGTTTATTATGTGAATGAGAATTCTAGTATATATGATGAGGATTCATAATATGAAGATCCTAATTACAATGAATGCCTCTTCTTGGTGATTAAGGATGAACCTACTTCTTCTAATTCTTTAAAATAGGTAAAAGAAAGCCCTCTGGAGAAGGAGAAAAAATGAAGGTATGGTTATCTCTGCCCTACATGCTAAACAAGAGAAGAATTTTTGGGTAGTTGATAGTGGTTGTTCACATCACATGACTAGTGATAAAAGTAAGTTTGTTAAGCTTGAAAAATATGATGGAGGATTGGTTATGTTTGGAGATGATACTGGTGCTAAAATTTGTGGGATAGGTTCAGTAAGTTTTGATGGAAAGCATCATACTAATGATGTCTACTATGTTAAGGGTTTAGGAAATAATTTGTTGAATGTTGGTCAGATGTGTAGAAAAGGATATTATCTTGTCTTTAAGGATGAGAAATGTGAGATACAGAAAGGATCCAAACCATTAATAGCTACAGGAAAGAAATATGAAGGAAATATCTATCAACTTAAGGGTGTTGATGGATGATGTTTTATGACTCAGATTAATGACAATTGGTTATGGCATAGGAGAATGTGTCACATGAATTTTGATAACTTGGAAAGGATTATTGTTCTTTAGGCCATGAGAGATTTACTAAGAATTACAAAGACTTTTAATGCTATTTGTAGGAATTGTCAGTTTGGAAAGCAAGAAAGAAATCATTACAGATCAAAGGAATAGTCCACTACCAGATTACTAGATTTAGTTCATACAGATCTTTATGGTCCTATAAGAGTGAGAATTCTACTTGGTGAAAGGTACTTTATGCTTTTAATTGATGACTATTCTAGATATACATGGGTTACATTTCTTATAGAGAAATCAGATGCATTAGATAGATTCAAGGCATTCAAAGCTATGGTTGAAAATGAAGTGAATTTGAAGATAAAATGCTTAAGATATGATAGAGGTGGATAATTCACCTCCCATGAGTTTAAAATGTTTTGTGAAGTGCATGGAATAAAAATATAGTTATCTGCTCTGAGAACTCCTTAGCAGAATGGAGTTGTTGAAAGGAAAAATAGAACAGTTCAAGAGGTTTCTATATTAATGATTACTAAGGTTGGTTTACCAAAAGTTTACTAGAAAGAAGCTATTCACACTATTGTTAATGTATTCAATCAAGTTCAAGCAAGAGAAAATAGTACAAAGACTCCCTATGAGCTATGGCATGGAAGAATTCCTACTGTTAAATATTTCAAGGTATTCATAAGCAAGTGCTATATCAGAAAAGATGAGGAAACTTTGGGTGAATTTGATGCAAGAAGTGATGAAGGAATTTTTCTTGGATATTCTACTAATAGCAAGGCATACAAATGTTTCAATAAAATAAAGAGAAAGATTGAAGAGATCTCAAATGTGAAGGTGGATGAGAAAATGAAGAATCCTATTGACATTGATGGATATTTATTTGATGAACCTGATTGTGTAAGAACAAAAGAGATTGTGGAAGAACAGGAAAAAAATGAGCAAGAGAAATAGGATGAACATAATGAAAGAGAAAAAGATGTTCAGATGATGTCCCCTAAGACACCAAAATATGTGTGAAAGAATCATTCTGAAAGTGAGATTATTGGATACAAGACAAAAGGTGTGTTGACTAGAAGTGGAGCTACTACTGAAGTGAATTTATGTATAATTTTAAAGATTGAACCGAACACTATATGTGAAGCTTGTAAAGATGATCATTGGAAGGAAGCAATGAAGTAAGAACTTTTACAAATTGAGAAGAATAAAAATTGGGAATTGGTCCCAAGTTCGGCAAATAAAAACATCTTTAGATCAAAGTGGGTATTGAGAAATAAGTTGAATGACAAAGGAGAGTTGTTAGAAACAAAGTGAGGCTTGTGTGTAAAGGCTACTCATAAGTAGAAGGTATAGATTTTTAGGAAACTTTTGCTACGGTAGCAAGAATGGAAGCTATAAGGATGTTCTTGGAATTTTATGCTCATAAAGACTTTAAGGTCTATCAAATGGATTTCAAGTCAACATTTTTGAATGGTGAACTAGAAGAAGTTTATATGGAACAAACAAAAGGATTTCAATTGATAGATCAGCCAAATATGGTGTGTAGATTGAAGAAAGCTTTATATGGGTTGAAGCAACCTCCTAGAGCATGGTATGAAAGGTTAGACAAATATTTGATTCAGTAAGGTTTTAACAAAGGTACGACATATAGTAATTTGTACTTTAAGATTGAACATGACATAATCTTGATTGTAGTTATGTATGTTGATGACACTATCTTTGGATGAAATGAAAGTATGTGCAAGAGGTTTGCGAAAGAAATGTAGAAATAATTTGAAATGTCTATGTTTTGGGAAATGAATTTCTTTCTTGGGCTACAAATTAATCAAATAGAGAAGGGAATTTTCATTTCATAGTCTAAGTATGTGAGAGAGGTGTTAAAGAAATTTGGGATGGATGGTTCTAAACTGGTAGGTACTTCTATGGTGACTAGCTACAAATTGGGAAAAGATGATGATTCACCTAAGGTTGATTAGAGCAAGTATAGATCTATGATTGGCGGACTATTGTATTTGACTGCTACTAGACTAGATATCATGCATGTTGACTGTCTTGTGGCTAGATTTCAAGAAGACCCTAAGGAAACTCATGTTGCTACTATTAAAATAATTTTCACATATTTGAATGGTACTATGTATTATGGATTGTGGTATCCTACATATATTGATTTTACACTTAGTGCCTATATAGATACAGATTGGGCTGGATGTTTAGATGACAGGAAAAGTACACGTGGTGCATTCTTTCTTGGATGCAGATTGGTGGCATGGTTGAGTAAGAAGCAAGATTCAGTCTGCTTGTCTCCTATTGAAGCTAAGTATATTGCTGTTGCATCTTGTTGTACACAAGTTCTATGGATGAAACAAACATTGAAATATATCATAGTGGTATATGATGATCCCATTTCTATTTTATGTGATAATACAAGTGCAATAAACATTTCAAAAAATCCTATGATGCACTCGAGGATGAAGCATATATCTATCAGATATCATTTCTTGAGAGAAAAGGTCATGGAGAATGAAATGAAGCTTGAGTATGTTCTAACAAAGGATCAGGTTGCTGATATTTTCACAAAGGCTCTTCCTAAAGATACTTTTGGGTATCTCTAGGAGAAGTTAGGGGTTATTTCCCCTCCTTTCTTGAACTAGATGAATATGGAGATGCATCAGTCCTGTTGATCTATGGATCTATCTTTCTTCTGGGATGATGTTTTGGTGGCTACCTCTTAGGAGGAGCAGGTAGTATCTGGTGTTTTCATTATGAGTATTCTATTTTCATGTCAAAGGAGAAATCAATGTAAAATATTCTTTTGTTGTTGCCATTGATGTCAAAGGGGGAGAAGAAGAATGTGAAAAAGGGAAGGAATATTGGGAGAAGAAGCGTATAAGAAATTATCTTCTAAGGGGGAGAAACATAGAAGTGTATTGAGAGCTTGTATGTTGTCTTTGATGAGTCTTCACATCATGTGTTGCCATCAATGACAAAGGGGGAGATTGCTGCAAGAATGAAGAGATTGAAGGTGTTTTCATTGATGTCAACCGGTCAACTGGTTATCCACTAGTTGTTGTTGCCTATATATGTTGAGGATATTGAGAAAATTGTAATAAAGAGATGTTGCATGTGTTCAGTGGTTGCTTTGGGTTTTGGTCTAGATTTTCTCTTGTGGTTGTACAATTAAAATATGTTGTTCATGGTTGTTAGAAGGTGCTATATTCAAATTTTTGATTGTTGGTTTGTTGTACAGTGCAAGTTGTGTTCACCAGTTGTGAACTATGGTTTTCTGTGTTTCTAGTTGAGGTTTGAGAGAAATTTTTTATGTCTGGATTTCTATTTGATGAATTCTTATGACTTGTGGTTCTAGAGTTGATTTTCCTTGATTGTATTGAAGTTAATTTCAACATTTGGAAAGTTCGTGCTTAATTGTTCTATGTGTTTTACAATGGTTTTTCCAACCTTGTGTGAAATACTACTTTCGAGAATGATGAAACATCTTAGATCTATTTGGGTCCCTATGAAGCATGTGTTTAGGTCACCATCATTCTAATTCCACCCTAGGATGTTTTGGCACTGACCTAATTTGAATTTGGATTTGGATGGTTGACTTTTGATATGTTTCAAAGTTGAAGATGATATAAATACAAGATGAGTTAGTGATGGAAAATATACAAGAGCGAAGAAGAAGATCTATAAGAGAAAAGATGAAGTGTAGTTTGGTGCAAAATTGATTCTATTCAGTAAGCGTGTGTGTTGTGATTGTGGGAGATTAGTGCAAAACTTAATGTTGAGTTTCCAGATGCAATGAGTAGAAGGTTAACTCTATCATTCATGCAAGTTGATTGAGTGACTATAGTGGAATCCTTTGTTGCATTGGGATTGTAGTCTCTCTGTAACAAGTCTTCTTTTTCTTCTTTGTATCTCTCTAGAAGTGAGCCCTTCGGGTTTTAGCCATGTTGGATAGTGAGTCCTTGTTTTAGATAGTGAGTCCTTGTTTCAGACAATGAGTCCTTATTTCAGGCAGTGAGCCTTTTTGTAATAAGTTTTGATATTCTCTATAGTGTGAGTTAATCCTCACCATGGTTTTTTCCTCATTTGGTTTTCCATGTAAATATAGTGTTATTGTGTTTATGTCTTGGATTTGAGTTTCTGCATTGGCATTTGATGATTAGTCATTTAAGCAGTTTTAAGTATTAGTTCTGGTGGTTGAATTAAAGGTCTAATTATGTGACAATTAATTAACCCCCTTCTTAGTTGTCCTATTCAACACTCTTATGTGTATTTTTTTGTTATAGAAAATGTTGACCACTACTAGTACTACTACCATAGCATCGCCACCAGTGCCAGTACCATTTGCACTAGTTTCTCCACCATGGGCATGTCCTAGTTGTAATTGTGTATGACCTTGAGGATTAGGATTTGAGGCTTTAAAAAAATGAATTGTTTTAGTTGTACTTATATGCCCTTGGTCTATTTTATCAGCTCCAAGGCCTTGTTTATCACTTGGTTTTCTATGTTATACATCTGCTACCATCAAAGAGCCTTGTCCTTGGGACCCCAAAGGACCACCTTCATAACCCATTTTTTTGGCTATGGCTACTCCTAAAGTATATGCTTCTTTTGTGGCCTCACTTAAACCAATTTTGGCAGAGCTTTGTTCTTCCCTATCATCATTAGATTCATCATCAATTTCTTTATTTTCTGGTTCATTGGGATGCCCTATATTTCACAATTTTTTAAACTTATAATCTTCTTCGTTATCTCCAAAGTATGCAAGAGTTCTTGGTTCACCTAGCTCCTTCCTCATAGACCAAAAGGTAGTAATTTTTTATCATGATCAATTTTTATCTTTAACTTCCTTATCTAGAGAATCTTGCATTTTTACTCTACTAGATGGTTTATCACTTTTTTCATAAAAAATGTTATACCTTCTGATTGTCTTTTGGTGCAATGCCATAATTTTTGTTGACAATTATTCAAAAGAAATACCTTTCCTAGCAACACTTTTCTCCATTGCTATTTTGACCCATCCCAAGAATCCTTTTTTCTCAAGTTTTCAAGCAAGGGTTTACTTTAATGTTGAATTTTACTTGTAGCATTCCTATTGACCACAATCATTGATTTAATGGTGCCACATGGATCATACTGCCAGTGACAGACAACA